>JAEBUT010000027.1:486721-605511 GCA_020011035.1 Amanita subjunquillea
AATCCTGTTTTGAGTTTGATCGCATGATCCCATGGGCGAGAAAATGGAAACACGTTGTGGACGGACTTTCTTCTCAAAGGTGGCGTGCAAGGCGTGTATTCAGAGGGTAGCACTATGGCGCTTCGTCTCTTTTTGCTTGATGTTCAAGTGCCTGTGATGCCGATGTTTTTACCTGATCCAATATTCGTCTTCTCCATTGTTGATTATCTAATGGCCATGCGCCAAATAGGTTGGTGTCTTCTGAATCATCGTCCATTTGGAGGGTTTTCTTTCGCCAATTGATTGTAGGATTATGTTGTTCTAACCATGGTATTCCAAAGATTATTGCTTGATCTCCTAGATTGGTGATCCATAACCAGTTGTTGTATGTCTTCCCTTCGATGGAATAGGTGAGACAAGTGCGATGAGTGATTAATCATTCTGATTGATTGTTCCATCAGCGTTCTTGATCAAATCGGTTGTTTTAAGGTCTTTAGGTAGATCTTTTGATATCCGTTCGTCAATGAAGTTTCCTTCTGCCCACAGTCAATGAGAGCAGATATTCACGGGTTTATGTTGAACGACTTCACCCAAATACCCCTAAGCATAGCCTTCAACACGGCTATCACTGGTTTGACCCTTAGAGGGTATTTTCTTTATATTTTCTTTTATTTACGTATATTTAATTACAGTTCTATACACAAATATGTACATACACTAAAAGTGTATATAAGACCTGTAGATAGAGAATATACGTTCAGTTGCTCTTCTTGCTTTCCAGCATGTGAGTATCTCCACTCTATGAGTGCAAGACCTGGAGAGGTCTCTGGTCACTGTCTCTGACAGTGATACAATACTCAAAAACACCTGGAGAGGTGTCTGGTCACTGTCTATGACAGTGATACAATACTCTTGTCATCACGGACGTATGACTCTATGTCTAACGGACATATGAGCTCATCGTTCATGACAGTGACGACCACTGAGACAAACTATGTCTAACGGACATACGATTGCTGCTCAACAGGTTATGGGCCCCGATAAGCCCGTCATTGTTGTCAATGATGACAAAACATGTCTCAAGGACATGATCAACGACGATGAAAAATTTCACATTTTTCAAAAATTATTTTATATGAAACAAGACGCTAATAAAACTGTTTCATAGATAAAGATATCATATACTATGTCGTCCTCAAAAGTTTCCACTGGCATCGACTCCATCAATATCTTCTCTGGCATCGACTTATCGTGTCTGGGCAGAAAGGATGAAATCCTATTTGCTTCAATCGGATCTTGGGCTATTATCAATAAATCATTTCCGAAACCATCTCCTCCTGCAGAGCTGCCACCGCTACACTACTGCTGCTGCTGCACCGAATATAAAAAAGATCTTCGAGAATGGCAGAAACTCAACGATGCGGTCTGGTGCTTTACGTCTTAAAGTATCAGACTCATTAGGCGACACATAGCTGCAGAAGACGAGTTCTCAAAGCGTGGACAACGCTAGAGAATAGCTACAAAAAGACGACCCAGCGCTCATTTTCGAACGATTTCAAAAGCAGTCAAATTTCAACTTCAGGAAAGGATCCTGTTCCTGAAATCGAAAGACTGGCTCGTATTTTTCGACAGCTCAGGAAGACAAAGTCGACATTCCTGACTTTATGCAAGCTCTTATACTTGCAGCCGCTCTTCCGAAAGAGTGGACCGCCGTTTCCACAGCAATGTTCCAACTATAGGAACAGATAAATTCACTTTCGAGACATCTCTGATTCCATCATCGGAGAATATCGAAGGGATATATGCTATGAAGCAACAGTATAATTCGAGGGATAAAGCGAATAAAATCAGCGGAGTTAAAAGGAAGGAGAAAGATGCGTCGTGGAACAATCAGAAAAAGGATGACGATAACCAGCGTCAGGGTTCTGATGAATCCAAAAACCAAAGACCTCGCTCTCGCAAGGGCTTTAGAGGCAAGGGAAAGAAACGCGCCCAAGAAGCAGACGTTCCTCCTGAATCTGATCAGGAGCAGAATGCCGTCGAGATCATATCTCCGGCTCTTTCTATTGCGGCTAGAAACGTACAAGCCGTATGCATCCATCAGCTACCGATTCACGGGTCAGTCGAAATATGGAAAAGGAACATGGCAACGATCCATAAACACTAGATCCCTCGCTGATCGCCTTGGCGTCACACCAACAACGGAAACGTTGAAAATACTTGACACCGTCACAAAAGATGAATTATCTTTTGAACCACCTCCCAAACGCAAAAGATCTGACATAGATCTTGATTATTCAACTGTGGGAGATCCATATGACATTTTGGAAGAAACGTTATTTGATAATGGTGAAAAAGATTACGACATCCCAAAGGATCCGTTTGACGATCAAATGGATCCTCTATTTGATGATGATGCTGTAAGCCTCGGTGACGAGTTAAGTCATTCATTTGTCAATAGAGAAACTACTAAACACTCTTCACAGCGACATGGTAGTATAAATGTATATAGCGAAAATATACATTATTTTTCTCATTGCAATAATTGTGTGAAATGTAAAGAAAATGAGTCGTCATGGATCCTAGATTCAGGAGCATCATTACACTTTACTCACAATCAAAATGACTTTCTATATTATCGATCGCTAATTGATAAAAGGTTTGTACAAACCGCTGCTAAAGGTAAAACTTTACAGATACTAGGCGTAGGTGCCGTTATGATCAAAATTATCGTCAATGGAAAGACAGATATAAAATTGATCAGGCCAGTCTTTTATATACCTGATATGGATACGAGATTACTCTCCATGGGAACATTCCTAAATCAAGGATATTCCCTTTCAGGAAATAAAGATCACATCGATCTAATCAAAGAATCTTCCATTATAAGATTCTCACCACACGAACAAGGTCAAACCATATATTGGTTAGACTCTGAGATTCATAGCGAATCAATAAATGTTGTAACACGAAAACCAGATTTTCATATATGGCATAAACGATTGGGACATCCTCAAGATGAAGTTATCCAATTCATTTAGAAGGATTCCCTAATATTCCTGTTCCTAAACGGAAACAAACTTGTTCAGGATGCGCTAAAGGAAAAATGCGCAGTAAATCATTTCCAGAGTCACAAAGTAGAGCTTCGTCTCCTTTTGACTTAATACATTCAGATCTTAAAGAAATCTCGATGATATCATATCACAAATACAAATATTTTGTGACATTTATCGATGATTTTTCTGGACATTTATGGATTGGTTTATTAAAGAAGAAATCCGATACGGAATCTTCACTGAAACAATTTGTTGCCTTAATAAGGAATAAATATCAAAAATTGCCTAAAAAATGGCGATTTGATGGAGGAAGCGAATTCACTAAAAGTGAAAAATACCTCAAAGATCTTGGAATTGAAATCCAAAAATCGTTACCATATACATCACAACAAAACGGTAGAGCTGAAAGGATGAATCGAACTATTTGGGAAAAGTCACAATCCCTTAGATTCGACGCCTGCTTACCACAATCATGGTGGGAATTTGCGCTTGAACACGCAGTATACCTATACAATAGGACTCCATAGCTCGTAATAAATGGCAGACACCATATTTTCTTATTGAAAAGAAAAAAACCGAATGTATCGGATTTGCGAGTGTTTGGATGCCAAGCTTATGTATATATTCCTGCTGAACGCAGACAAAATAAGCTTGAAGCCAGATCTAAGATGATGATCTTTCTGGGATATAAAAATGGAATGAAAGGGTATAAATTTATGAACCCTGAAAACAACACCATTTTTATGGGAACGACAGCAGTATTTGACGAAACAAAATTTCCAAAATGTCGAAACTCTAATCAAAATCCCACATTCCTTAATCCAGAGGAAGAGTTTGAGGATCTCATGCCAGAAATACCTCATGGAACGTCTAAAGAACATAATACATCAGATGAAGAAGAAGATTCATCGAAATCAGAGAGTGATAATAGCTCATCTGACGAATCTAGTATATCTCCCAAAGGAAAGGGATCTGATAGTTCAAAAGACGATTCTAAAAGTGATGATTCAGATAATTCTGAAAGTGATGATTCAGACGATCAAAATGAAGTTGAGGAAGATTTATTCGCTCCTTCAAGACCATCATCTCCTAGACCAACTAGAACCAGACGATCAGTAAATCGACCAGATAACGTCTATGGAGATTTAGATCCAGTCGAAATCGAAAAAATTGATAGAAGAACGAGATTAGATCGTTTCACGATTAATAAATTATTATCGTGTGCAATTCCTATCAATGAAACAGCTAATACAGCTGTACCTGAACATCATCACGAAATATTTCGCTTACCAGTCAGCGAACAACAAGATTGGATTAACGCTGAACAAAAAGAATGGGATATGCTCATTAAAAGAGGCGTTATAATAAATCTACAACATCTCCCTGAAGGTCGAAAGGCTATAGGTTGTAGATGGGTTTATGTCCAAAAAGACGATGGACGTAAAAAAGCTCGTCTAGTTGCCCAGGGTTTTTCCCAAATAGATGGCATTGACTACGATGAAATATTCTCACCAGTAGTAAGATATGAGACATGCCGTCTCATACTTGCACTTGCAGCACTAGAAAATTTATATATATCATTTCTAGATGTGACTGCTGCTTTCCTATATGGAAACTGGACGAAGAAATATATATGAAACAACCACCAGGTTTTATCAATAAAGACAAGAAAGCATGGTATATCGATTACACCGTGCACTTTATGGATTAAAACAAGCATCATTAGCTTGGTGGAAATCATTAGACGAGTCAATGGAAAAAATGGGTTTCATACGAATACATTCAGATGCTGGTGTATTTATTTTTAAACAAGGAACCAACATAGTCATAGCGATTATTTATGTCGATGACTCAATGTTTTTGGGATCTAACAAAATCATAACATTGCGTAAAAAGCAGGAGTTTATGAATAGATGGGAATCTAAAGATTTAGGAGATCTCATCGATGGTCAATCGAAAAATTTCTTATCATTTCAAATAAAGAAAAATGGAAATATTATTACCATCGATCAAAAACCCTATTTGCATAAAATAATCCAGAGACTAGGAATGAGTGACGCTACTCATACAAATACTCCTCTTCCTACTGGATATGAACCAATTAAAAATGATCAAATATTAGATCATACGATTAGATCTCAATATCAATCGGTTATTGGTTCATTATTATATCTGATGATTGGAACAAGACCAGACATTTGTTTTGCTGTAATAAAAATGTCGCAATTTTCAGCAAATCCATCATCAGATCATCTAAAAAATGCAATAGGAATGGCTAGATATTTAGCCAAATCAATAGATCTCTGCATAAAATACGATGGATCATTAAGATCTGGCTTAATGAGTTATACAGACTCAGATTGGGCTTCAGATAAAAATGATCGTCATTCCACATCTGGATTCTTTACTCTTTTATCAGGAGGAGTAGTATCTTGGACGTCTAGGAAACAAAAAACGGTAGCACTATCGTCAACAGAGGCAGAATATATGGCCTTATCTGACTGTGCTAGAGAGAACAAATGGATTAGATCTATTCTTACAGAAATCCATTTTCCCATAACTATCGCACCAATATATGGTGACAATATGGGATCTCTATTTATTGCAAATAATCCCGTTACTGAAAAATGTTCCAAACATATTGATATCAAATATCATCATATACGAAAACTCATAGATAACAAAGAAATTGAATTACGATTCATCAAAGGATCTGAAAATCCTGCTGATATTCTGACTAAAAATCTTGGTCGAATATTATTTCAAAAATTTATACCGATGTTAGGTTTATCAGAATCATTAAATTGATTACTGATGGCCCTGGAGTAGGGCCTTAAACTGCTTCATTTTACTGCATTACAGGGAACAGTCTATCACTGTTGAGATTACTCCAGTTAAACCCAAAGACTGTTGAACAGCTGTATCATTATGGGAAAAAATAAGAAACCACGCAGTAAAAAACAACAATCAATACTAACTATTGGAGGACATTCCAATGTTGGACATGAATGCGAGCGCTCATCTCGCTGCCAATTTGAGCAAACCCCACCTACACCTTCTAGAAAACCACAGCCATTAATCACAATGACTCCGGCTGTTGCCATGTGGATGGATCAAGCTCTCCAAGGACGAGATCCTTGGACATTTCCTCCTAAAGCCTTTTGGGCTTGGCAATTAAAAGAAAGGTGGAGACGTGAAGGTGTCTCTGGACACATTTCTTTCGAAGATTTTTGAAAGAATATACACATTTCTTCTTGTAGACTTATGAGAAGATCGTTACTAATCAGTACATGACTGTACAGATTATGGGGGGGTGTTGAACGATCTTCACCCCAAATACCCCTAAGCATAGCCTTCAACACGGCTATCACCGGTTTGACCCTTAGAGGGTATTTTCTTTTATATTTTCTTTTATTTACGTATATTTAATTACAGTTCTATACACAAATATGTACATACACTAAAAGTGTATATAAGACCTGTAGATAGAGAATATACGTTCAGTTGCTCTTTCTTGCTTTCCAGCATGTGAGTATCTCCACTCTATGAGTGTAAGACCTGGAGAGGTCTCTGGTCACTGTCTCTGACAGTGATACAATACTCAAAAACACCTGGAGAGGTGTCTGGTCACTGTCTATGACAGTGATACAATACTCTTGTCATCACGGACGTATGACTCTATGTCTAACGGACATATGAGCTCATCGTTCATGACAGTGACGACCACTGAGACAAACTATGTCTAACGGACATACGATTGCTGCTCAACATATACAAGGTTTGACAATGTTCCACAGACATCAGAGACAGTGTTCGTTGAACCTTGTATATTGCAAGTCCATGTCCACAGACAGTGGAGACAGTGTTTGTCAAACCCCATAGATTACATGTACAGACAGTGTTCGTCAAACCTCGTATATTGCATGTCCATGTCCACAGACAGTGTTCGTCGAACCTCATATATTACAAGTCCATGTCCACAGACATCAGAGACAGTGTTCGTCGAACCTTGTATATTGCACGTCCATGTCCACAGACAGTGGAGACAGTGTTTGTCAAACCTCATAGATTACACGTACAGACAGTGTTCGTCGAACCTTGTATATTACAAGTCCATGTCCACATGCAGTGTTCCTCAAGCTGCTGCCAATCCCTGCCCCAAACCCAAGCCATCCCTACCAGTATCCCTACCACAAACCCAAGCCATCCCTACCAGTATCCCTACCACAAACCCAAGCCATCCCTACCAGTATCCCTACCACAAACCCAAGCCATCCCTACCAGTATCCCTACCACAAATCCAAGCCATCCCTACCAACCCTCCAATGTTCAATCCCTACTCAATCCCTACCATCCAAAAACCACCCATAACCCAACACGACGTCTCAAACAACCTACAATATGTCTACTTTGTCCCGTGCCCTCTCTCCCTCAGCCGCCGCTGCGTATACAACCCATTCTTCTTATGCAGCATCTAACGCCACCCAAGCTATTACGGCGCGGCACGCCGCTATTGCCCTAGCGCGATCTATTGACGAGGTTATCGCCCTCGTCCCGCCCGGTTGGGTGGAATTCCTTGGCCCTGAACTCAGGGATGTTGCTCGTACAGCAACAGCTTTGGCTGCTAAGCGCCGGTCTTTGGCCGGTCTGCAGTCACATAAAGCGAAAGGAACTCTTCCGGCTTTCATTCCTAAAAAGCCGCCCACTGTACAAATGTCTCGCAAATTGCGGGAGACAGCGGAGGGACAAGCTGTAGTCTATGGTCGATACAGCACGCGCCAGCTTGCTGGATGAAGCCATCGCAATCGCCTTATTGGAGGTTAGTGTCCTTGAAGATCAGCTGACTGATATGCGCATCTATCATCGACTCAATAACGCGGCCGGCAAATGCCAGGACCGTATTAAAGAGTCTCGTAAGTACGCCGTCATCGAAGGCACCGGCAACAATGTGCAGATCATATTCAAGTTGTCCCCCGTGTGGGATATTGAAATGAAACAGCTACAGGCCGACATCCTCCCGCTTGCATTGCAAGCTCGACTCATCGCTGACTCCAAATCCCATGTGATCGAGGAGAAGGATAAGAAGAAGAGGGAGGTCCGCGCTGCCGCGGAAACCATGGACGTTGATCGGGACTCTGGTCCCAACGGTACCATGGGTCACTTAGTGGATAAGGCAGTCGCAAAGGCCATTAATAAATTAAAGAAGGTACACAACGTAAGTACCATCCCATCTAGTTCACGTGTCACTACTGAACTCTTTGATCTTTTAGTCAAAGCCTCAAGCCAGTATGGGCAGCAACGCACAAGCGGGGCCGTCCAAGAAGGGCAAGAAGGGGCAGAGCAGCAAAGGAAAGAAGAAGAAGGCTGCCGCCAAAGCAGCGTCTACCGCCCGAACCAAGCGCAAGGGCAAGAAGCAGAGCGACGACGCGATGCAGGTAGACAAGCAGGAGGGCAGCAGCAAAGGGAAGGGGAAAGCGAGGGCATGAAATCTACGGCCCGATTATTATATTTACTGGACAATGTATTGCACTGGGACTTTAGGTCCCTTATGTCATCTAAAAATAGTTTTTGCCTTTGTGCGTTGGGTGATGACTCATCTCCGTTTTACAAGTTTGGAAAATCTCATGAATTATTGTGTGAAAAACACTTTAAATGGAATTCGCCTAAGAGTTACCCAGACTGGTTCTGTGACATGAACCTGTTTACAGCCGCTGAACACGTAGTAATGCGCACGCCTCTAGATGTACTGGAGGCTGCTAAGTTCTGTTACCACGTTCATCTTAGTACGGGAGTCAGCGTCCCGCTTAATATCCAGATACACCTTAGTACAGGTCTCAAACACCTGCTAGCACCGACGAAAACCGCTCACAACAATCTGCTGAGCGCATTCGATAACTTTTGTAACAGAGTACGGTGGCGTCTTAAATATCTTTTTGAGTCGGGTGATAAAATTGATAATGACTTTGACCCGGATTATGAAGTTGAACACGATACACCTGAGTGTGACTTCAGACTTGCTTATATTGAAGCGGGTTTCCTGGCTGGTGAGAGACTTGTCTTAAATGCGATCTCTAAGCATAATCAAGAGCTTAAAAACTCTGGTTATGACTTGCTTGAACAGCCTGAGAAGCGGGTGCAATCCTCATTAGCACCCAGAATCCCGTTAATACACCGTTTCCTACTACAAAATAATTATATTGTAACTGGAATGGATAAAAACTTAGGAACAGCAATATCTGAACGAGGCTGGTACAACAGTCATTGTGAACGTTTACTATCATCTCCATTAGATTACCAGGAGATTGACATTCAGTCAGTAAACGAAATTCTTTTAGAGAAGTGTCATCGAATGGAATGGCTAGCCACTGAGGCGATTAAACTCATAGGAAAGTGGCCAGCTGCAACACAGCTACCCGGTTTCTTCCGATCGAAGATAACTAAGCAAGGGCAACGACATCATGTCCCGGCGTTTCATGGAATTCCCAAAATACATAAAACGCCAACAGGCATGCGTCCTATTATACCTTGTCATAGTGCCATACAAAACCCGGCAGCTAAATTTGTCTCAAAAGTCCTCAAGCTGTTGGTGGAATCATCCCCAACAATTCTACAGTCATCACGTCAATTCTGTAGCGATCTTGAGAAGATTAGAATTACCAATCCTTCACGTTTGTGGTTAGTCACCGGTGACGTCGTTGCTTTTTATCCCAACATCCCCGCACAGGCGGCATGCGAAATTGTTTATCAACAAGCGTATACGTTTTACACAAACAAGGATATTATCAAACCTTCTGAAGCGGACCAACATCCGTTTTGGGAAATATTAGGGACTGCACTAGGGTGCGGTAATTCTAAATTGGTTTCACAATTTAATGGGCGATATTACTTGCAGAAACGTGGCCTTGCCATGGGAGTAGCAGACTCTCCAGACATAGCCAACTTATATGCAACACATTTTGAGGTCAATCAAGGCCAAGTCCTAAATAAGCCGTGGTTAAAATACTATAAACGGTATATAGACGATATTTTTGCATTAGTCAAAGTGTCCTCTGAGCATGAGGCACTAGCATTAGTTAAGACCACCATGTCATTCGTCGGATGTGAAATAACATGGGATGCAAGCTTGACGGTTTGTCCGTTTTTGGACATGCATGTGTTTAAGGACCCAAGGGACCCAGAACGCATTCACTTTAAACCATATTGGAAGGCTCGCAACCATTTAGAAAGAATCAGTTGGATCTCTCACCACCCCTTTGACGTAAAGAGGGGTACATTCCTCGGTGAGATGTCGAGGATGGCATCGCTTTGTAGCTCACGCGAGTTATACAATGAAGCAATTTACGAGTTACAGGGCTTGTATATTGCGCGAGGTTATCCTAGAGGGATTATTCAGACTTGGACCAATGGCAAAGTACTTGACATATGGAAAAAGAGATGTAATCCACCGGCCGTAAAGGTCGATGGTGGGGAGAAAGCGACATTTGTCGTCCTCAAATCTGAATTCAATCCCGTTCTGAATTATTTCAACGCAAAAGAACTTAGCGATACCATTGTATCAACGTGGCGCCAGTCTATGGAGCACTGGGCTGACGACAGAATCCCGCAACCATGCCTAAAAGATGGGGATGCCGGACTCGACAAACTTAATTTACTAGAGGACACTGGCTTCTCTGCTGGATTTCCCGATGAAGTTATAACCCGCAAAGGTTGTAATAGAGGGTTTGAAGGCGGGAAGGCCCTTCTCGATGTAACAAAGCTGAATTCGTTGATGCGAGCGCGTTGGTTGATTTCAAGGAAGCGGACACGCAACCTGTTTGACCTAGCCAATGTATGGAAGCGCATGGTACTGACTAGTATGGATCATAATCTGTTTGATGATCTAACCTTGTATAGGCCTGACCTTGGTCGGGTCGGTTCACCGGAACCTTCTGATGACCTTTACTGGAGTGAAGTGCTGTCGGAACAAAGAAGTTCCACTCTGGAGGAGGCTCCTCGCCGGGGCGTTAAACGTCCCGCTCTTGACTTCGCTGAGGAGTCAAGGACACGTGCTCGACCACGACTCTCTGCTGCTGTTGACTCAGCCAGTACGTCTGCGTCGGGATCTACACAGTCCGCGAGGGTTCAGTCTGCGTGGGGAAGAAGGAACGTCTCTGACGTCCCCCTTGGAACCGCAGCTCCGCCAGGTCTAATAACGAGGTATGCCCATATTGTTGACCGCAAGGGAAAGAAACGCCAGCAATGATCTGGACGCCACGTTTCTTATATCATCTTATGACTAACCATTGTCTTTTGCGCAAAATTTGCATAATATTGCGATAGCAGGCTTCAATCAACTCATTCAATCAGAGTTGTTAACAAGGTTTTTGGGTACAGGTAAAACTGCACGCCAAAAGGTATAGCGATCCTAAACCCTAAACCTCGTGAGTTACTTCCATTAGCTGTATTACCCAGCGATTGACCTGCTGTCATGTTAATAACATTTCTGTTGTGTCTTAGAAACCCTAAGAAACCCTAACAAGTAAGTTAGGCTGACCATGCTTGTAAGCGCCTTGGTTATGTAACCACTCTCGGTTGACTCGGTCCGCCGGTGAGTGGCTGCTTATGTAATCAAGTTTGAAGCTTCATGTCACAGTCACACTGGTAACAGTCTGTGGGAAACCCAGATTTGTCATCAGAAAGTCTCTGTGACATCTTATCTTATCAGGTAACGCCTGTTATGATCAGTAACGCGGCCACATGGGGCTGCCAAGCATGTGAAGGTAGATGGCACCGGCCCGGAGCGTTTCCGGACCGTTGTTCCGAGGTCGCCAGGTAACGGCTTCACACGTCAAGTCATGCCGAGTCATGACAGCGTGTGATTGTCACCCACGCACTGCCTTCCACAACAGCAATATTTCCAAATCAAGTTGAGCCAGAGTATCGGTTTGAATTCAAACTCAGCTCAGCAAGGTATATAAGTCGCATAGAGAAGCTGATGAGCTCTAGCGAAACTTGTACTCATACCACCACCAGTGGTAACAAGTTCTTCTCTTTTGACTCACAAACGTCACAGCATCGCCTTCACCTTCGGCGAAGGCTCCCTCCCAACCCTAAACCCTAAAATGACTCATCAGTGCCCTTTCGAGCACTCCTTGGTGCCATCTTGTCTGTTGTCAAAAAGGTTCCTGTTGAGCCTACCGAATATAATCCCGATATGGAACTTGATACTATTGTTGAAGAACGAGACGAGGGTCCTTTACCTAAAGATGACATCGATGATGGTTCAGCGTATTCCACTAGTTCAGGAGAAGAAGTAGCGAGAGACCCTCCGAATACCCGTAACCGTCACCGCACTGGCCAGAGGAAGGCTGAGTCCGGGCTAATGGTTTGGCAATGCCTCTGTCGCCTGTCATTTGCCTTGCTTATTTACTCTTAGATCACCTTGTCTTCCCAAAATTCGCCTGAATCCTCCCAACTTTGGATACATCTCAACCCTTTCTCGAACAATATGCTCGCCCTTCCGCAGTGCGCCAAGAATGGGAAATGGCGTCTGTGGCTGACCCGCTTTGTAGGGTCTGGGTCAACTGGCAATGTCTGGCAATGTCGCTTTGATGGCAGCGTTGAATTTTTCATCGCCAAGATCGTCGAGGTGCTACGCCGTGCTGATGCAGACAAGCGACAACAACTCCATGATGAGTTTGACATCTACCTGACCTTGGAGAAGGCATACCAATCTCATCATCCACACGATCGTATCGCTCCTCGCTGCTATGGTGCATTCGAAGGCAATGGCGTGGCCGTTCTTATTCTCGATTTATGTGATGGCATTCTGAATGAGTGGGGAGAGCTTAGTGACCCTGAGCGGTAAGCAGTAGGAAGCAATCACTCTCATTGACGATCACGATTTCCTGCAGATCTCAGGTGTATAAGTTGGTACGGGACCTTCATCGTATTGGGGTAACTCATGAAGACCTCGAACCCCAGAATATTGGGCGCGCTTGTGAAGGTGGGTTCTGCCTCATTGACTTTTCAGAGAGCAGGAGACACACCTGCAAGGGGAGCAAGGTACCACTCTTTTGATTGCTTATATATCAGGTTGCCTCATCCCAAAAATAGATGTGTTCCGAACTGCGAACATTGCAAAACTGCTTGTGGAAACGACAGCCTCTTCGAGATGTAAATTTGGGGTGAAGGCGTTAGCCCGGACGCGTCCTTGATTTGGTGTCAAAAATCAAGCCCAATGGATGCACACGATGGCGTTGTCAAGTGATGTTGATTAGCATCGACAACCAAACTGGCTACGCACCTCACAAGCACTTCTCATATTTCTTCTATTCCCTCTTGTCTCATATCTCAAAGTATGATCCCCCGACGGTAAACCAGACCTAGTTGTTTATGTATGGCTGCAGGCGAGCATGTCGTTGACCAGTAACAAGCGAATATTATGTATGTTAGACTGTTGCACTTGCATCTCGTATATCGGCGAGCACCATGACAATTTCGAACTAAGGCATTTATTACCTGATGGAAGTGGTACTTATCACAGGCCTGAATATCTCCACTATTGTACTTAATCCCACCAGGGACTTTTATTAATTAAACGCAGAACATAGAAAGTCTGTTTAGAGGAGAACAACCAGTGGGGCCCTGCAAGATATCGGGAATTAGGAGTTAGAAATGGCGAGATGAGAAATGCACACAGAGGGGTGCGAGCCGGTCGGAGGTGTTCTTGTCCCATGGACGCGTCGTCTGATGAGTCGGATCTGGGCACCGGTAGCACATGATTTGGCAACTACTGCACCAAAGGTTTTGGCAAACGCCATACTGCGGTCTGCGAACACCGTCGCAATATGATGTGTAGTATTCATGCCACGGGGCATCGGCATGTGCTATCTCGAAGCCATCACTAGCAGTCTGGTACAAATGTACAAGAAATTCAAGGATAGCGGGGGGCGGGATGCTATGGGACTGAGGGCAGGTGATACGAGGCTTTTTACCCACCCACGTTTGACCATGCCCCAGTTCTCATATACATAGTATTCCATGGCCAAACAGTGTCAGTAGTTCATAGATCATCATGCATTCGAGTTAGCATTCTGATAGATTATGAGTAGTAACTACAAATATTCTATAGTGACGAAATAACATTGGCAGAAAGTGAAAGTGCAAAAAAGTCTTGGGTTGAAAAGTGAAAGTGCAGAAAAGTTCGGACACAAAAGTGAAAGTATTGCAAAGTCTCGATCTGAAAGTCAAACCTTGGAAAGTGGGGGATGACGTTTTCCTGATGTGTCTCGTAGATTTACTGTTGCGCGCAATAGAACTGGACTTGCTATGACCAGACTCGGATAGTGGAGAGACCGGATCGTTCGGAGCAGAATGAGAGTCGGAACTCTCATCTGAATCACTGGGGAGAGGTCCGGATGATTTATCAGAACACTGAGGCTCCGGGCTTTGTGTCGTGTCACGGAACCAACCTCCATTCGGCAATTCTGACCCTGCGTGCCTGCAATGCTCTGGTCCCTGAGAGGATAACTGTGACCGCCCTTTCGCTAGCCGTCATGAGTTCTTTCCTTCGTTAATCGATGTGCGCAATCGTACAGCTGTGGTTAACTTAGCATCTTCGTTGTTCCGACTCGGAGTCTTCTCACCTTTGGACTTGTACTTTTTTCGTCTTGACTGGGCCCTTTTCTTACTAGATGAAGTTTCGGCATTGAAGTCAACTGCTGTAGCACCACAAAAGAGGTAAATTTCGCCTTTCCCCATTATTTCCTTAAATTTAATGCTTATTACACCCACAAAGCTCTCTGCATCACTGGTTTCAATATCTGGAAGGAGGTGGGGCTCTTATAAGCATTGTAAAACATGGAACCAATTGCCAAATTCACGGTTTTTAGGTCTCGTGGATAATCCGGAGGAGAGTTTGGATTTGGCAGGGGTAACCTCAAATGTTCGAGTGGCTGGTTTAAACCCGCCCTCCAGTATATTCTCCGTATGCGTTATATTTATCAATTCATCATGGTCTTCATGTGGTTCAGGCAGGACGAGTGTACGACTCAAGCCCGTAGTTTTGCCATCGTTAATACATTGGTCAACCGCTAAAAAAATCCTCAGATATCTTTCGGGCACGAGATACGAAGGAATAACATACAAAAGGCCCGAAAAGAATACAGAACTGCTTTTCGTTGGTTATTCAGATGCAAAGCTACTCATCAAAGGATGACAAATTATCCATGTCCAGATATACATTTATCGCTGCGGGCGGAGCTATCACTTGGGCATCGAAAAAACAGATTTCGACGACGCTATCTACCACGGAAGTGGAATATGTCTGCATGCCAGATGCAGCGCGCGAAGAAGCATGCGAAATCTACATAAAGAGTTAGGTGAAGAAATAAAAGAACCTACTTTATATATGGGCATGCTAGCAATCACGGAAAACCACGCTTATCATAAGCGGACAAAACGCTTTGAAATGAAAAATCATTACATTAGGGAAAGAATCGAAGATCATCCAAAGCTCAAGGGGGAGTGTTGGGATTATCCGTCCCGAATTTCCGCAGTTTTACAGAGCGCTCCCGCCCTCCGTCTACCGACGCATCGCCGACTCCACGGACCACGTTAATTCGCTCGAAAACAAAAGCAGCGATTCCGTCTCCTACCTTTAGAATCCAACACACACTGATGCGCACGATGTCATTTGTGTGAATTACATCAATTCTCCTTTTCAGAATCTCGTAGCAAACATCTTGCAACTTCTAACAATAGCAAATCAAACAAACCAATCGTCTTCCAAAATGTCTTCACAGCTATGTTTGATCTGATAAAATATGAATACACAAGATATTGAAGCAATTGGCAACACACCCAGGATGCAAGGATGCCAGCTATCATGTCAACACTGACGCCAGTCACCATATCAATATTGACACCGTTCTCCTGAGGAGCGGCTGAATAGGAACGATCTGAAATCCTATATGAAGCTCCTTTGCCATTCGAATTGACAGTAAGCACAAGAAAGAGCCATTCATAGCCATTTGTCAATGTACCCCGTATATGAGTTTTCCTGCCCAATCATTAGTTCTGTACAATCGGGAAGTGAAGATGGGAACCGCACTTCAGCTTTGTCGCAGCTGCATAGAGTTGCGTTAGAACCTGGGGACGTGATCATCGAGCGTCACACCCCGATTCTTTGCTTCGACAACAAAAAATCCCAACACCGACTCAATCCGCTGCATAAGATTCCAGACCCTAGGGCTATTCAAGAAGTATCCTGTATTTCACAAAGAAAATGAGAACAGAACAAGTAGTCACAACATAACTCACGGGCAACTTTAACATCATTGGTGACAACAACAGTATAATCAATGAAGCCGACTAGTACAACTTCAGACCCTGAGGCCGTCAGTACAGTGACTGGCGAGACGTTATATTCGACATTGAGCACCATTTGTTTTGTAGGCGGCAGCATCGCTGATGCACGATAGAGGAAGGCGTCGACCCAGGTGCGGGAGCTAGCTTCGGACTGTCATTTAAGTTCAATTGAGAGTGAAACCGCGATAAGAAGAGTGAATTGATACACACAGGTCTCGTGACGAGATGAAGGAGCATGTCCAAGAACTTGTGCATATTCCTGGAGGACATGAAATGATCTGCGCCGGCCAATCTCGCAGCGTCGACGCGCTGAGCCACGTCATGTTTGAGAGAAAGTAGTGATCCGGCGGTAATCTGGATGTCGTTCACGAGTGTCGAGCTGGCGGATGAGAACGTGTGGCTCTGGCCCTAGTGTGAAATCAGTCGTAACTAACAAGCAACCGAGAACATACTTTTTTCGTACTTGTTATCTTGGAATCCATCCACTCAAGAAGGCCATCCAGCTGCGCGAGCGCATCCTTATCTATCTCCATGTCTAGCTCGACGCTCTCGAGATTGCTGTCATCCGGTTCGACAACATCTTCAGTCTTGATCTTGTCCCTGAACTTCTGAAGGACGTGGAAGGCCGAGGCCAGCTCTATTCCGCTGCAACCGGAGCGAGTTTTACGCTTCTTGGATCCTCGCACGGTAGACATGAGGCGGCGGGCAGAAGGGGCTGACTTTCAAAAAATTCCCATGAGCGGAACACTATATTGTCATTTTCAGATAACTTGACACGTGTGAAAATTTCGAAAAAAAAGACCTCATAAAGAAACAAGCACAGCTCACCGAATTCTTCACCAAAATACATAAAAATTAGCATGTTACACTCGGAATAATTAGTAGATTCATTCTATGCTTCTCCGGATACAACACTGTTATTTTTCGGGAATGGCATCTACTTGCATGATGAAACGAGACCTCCGAAATAAAATGTGACTAAGCCCGGTCTACTGTAAACTAAAAGCCCTAATTATTCCGATTCTAACGCACTAATTATTATGTATTTTGGCTAAGAATTCGGTGAGCTATATTCATTTCTTTTCGAGGTCTTTTTTTTTCAAAATTTTCACGCGCGTCAAGTTATCTGAAAACGACAATAATATATAAACCCTTGCTCACCCCATTGGTAAAAGGGAAAGAAGCGGTGCGCCGTTTCGTTGTCATCAATGATTCCGCCATGGAATGCAATGACGAGGAAGAACTGGACGAAGTTATGAAAAGGAGCGGAATGGAACATGATTCCGGAGAAATCTTTATACGATTACACTATGTTTACCATGGGGCAAGAATAGGACGTATCTCATTCGCCACCGCAACTGAAGAAAGAGGAATGTGTACCCTCAGGACCCACAAGTTACAACTAACATTGTGGGAATGAATATTTTTTGCCAAGTCAGAAGCAACATTTATCTGTCACTTCGTCACCCTTTTACTCGAAATGCCACCTCGCAAGGATGCCGAGTACATGGATGTCGATTCAGGCTCTGACACATCTCTCCCGGACCAGGGTTACGCTGTGGGTAAGAAGAGGGGAAAAGGGACAGGCAAAGCTGGAGAGCATGAGCCAGGAAACAGAAAAGGCAAGGCGAAGGACAATGTCTGCCATGCCTTTGTTACTCAACTGGTCTTACATTCTAACAGTGTTTAGCAACCGTATACATGGGAAGCGTCGAATGCACGGTCTTGGGATATGGTCCAGGAGTAGTTCGCAGACATCGGTCGAAGAGCTATTGGTGAGGGGGTCACGTAAACAGTCAGTGAGCCCCTCGCACTTGAAGGCCACAAAACTAACTTGAGAGGACTCTGTACGCAGATTGTTGGCTCCAGCTGCAGCCGTGTGTCATACCATCATCAGGCATCTCATTCTACTCCTTGATCTTTTGGCATCCATGATGGATAGGGACATGCGGCCGACGCAATTCAACCTCATGCTACAGTACGTGCGGGAGTTTATCACAGAGTGGTTTGGTCAGAATCCTTTGGGTCAGATGGTTGAACCGGCGAGCAGAGAGCGACGTACGTCCAATTGCGACATCCCCTGGTCTGAACCGACTATCCCATGAGGTCATCATCGTTCATTCTGTTGTGCGCCGCCATCTGGATAACGTTATGACTGCATAATGCGCGATGGATACTGCCTGGCGATCACCCGGTTATGTCCTCGTAAGATAGAAATGTGCGATTTAGTAACCAACCTTGGGTCGCCCTGCTGTTCCTGACGAGAAATTGAAATATGCTAATTTAGTTCTCGCTTCCCCCTGTTTGAGTTTTCTTTCGACAAAAGAATGCTCTGTTTTAATTCCTAGATGCACCAAATCGTCCACAGTTGTGTAGTCAGCGGAAACCTGGGAGAGTGAGCAAGGGCCGGAGAACACAGATAAACTCACATCTTGAACTTGGTGGTAAGTAGACGGTGGGCGAGCATATCAGATGGGGTTGAGGAAAAGGTGGAGACAACAGGTGACCATAAGTCACGTACATGAGGGGAGGCAATAATATGGAGCTAATATTGGCAGAGCCAGAGTGGCCAGAGCGCAAATGGCCGAGCGGAAAGCCGCCAGAGTGGTAATGGCCGAGCAGTAAGCCGCCAGAGCGGAATGTGCCGTTTTGCTGATGAGTAGTAGTGACGCAGCTTGTATTCCTTGGCGTCCTGCGCGGCGTTGAAATCACAACGCCATAAACAAGACATGACCGGATTACTCACGATACAATACAGTGACCATGGTCGCCAAGCCGCCATCACCAACGAGTTGGTCGATATCATTCTACTCGTTCGTTTTCCGTTCCCTGCCAATATGCACTGACTGGCATTTTCCAGAGACAGGTGCTGTATGAACCAACTTGAAGGGCATGTATTACGAAATTTCAAGTCGAAGTCTCGGTGCGGCGGACGCGAGGCCAATGGGCTGCGCAACCTGTGCTTGGAAAGTGCTCCATCAACGCATGCGACGACAAATCGACAGTGTTCTCAAGATACGTTCATACAGCGACATACCCAAGATACGTTCATACAGCGACAGATCAGTCGCGGGTTACAGGAAATAGCAATTGGATTTTGTGGCGGCGCCGCGGCTTACCCTGCGTTCACACAAAGCCATGTCATCATGTGAAGGTGCATGCTGTAAATCTTTCTTTTCACAATAATCGCAATGACTTTAAAGGTTCCTCAAAGACAAACCCATGGGGTCGACAGTAGTTGCTACATGTAATACCACATATTGCGAGGTGAACTGCAGCAGACAGATAAGACTTCGCAAGCCCGATTAAATATCTCAGAGATGCTTTCACCAGGCTTGGCGCCGATCGCTGGCCAGAGCATCTCCAGCCCTGGTGAACTTCGCCGCGGATCAAACGTTTTGTGAATACAACTACTTTGGCAACAGCAACTTGATAATCCATTCAAGTACTGGGTTTTCGGAGGGCATTGGACCAATGTGATGTACATCGGGAAAACAAGGTGAACCGAACGACATCTGTGATTCACAAATCTTGAGTTTGAAAGCAGTCACTAGATTCAACTCATGACCAATGATGGCCGGACTGGGAGCGTTAGTTCCTGTTCTGGATAGGTGACAAACAGCACGTACGTCAATACACTGATGGCTGCAAGGATAAGTTCTCCTTGAATATTTGAATTCTGATACCTTCATCAGAGAAAAGGGCGTCAACGTCAACTCTTGCCGAGTCTTGATGGAGAAAATGCGGGGATGATTGGTTTAGCATGCAAACGTATATTCTGAACGCATTAAGCACCTACAATATCAATACAGGGATGGCAATGACGCCGAGAATCCGCCGGCGCGCACCAGCGCAAGCGCTAGCCATCCTAACATTCATGCCGCGCTCTTGGAGCAGATATCGGAATGTAGAAACCGCCGACATGAAGGAGTCAGGAACTTATATTGGGAACCTCTTAGCCGAATTCTTGTTTCGAATTCAATCACGCACGGCGCGTCCAATACAAACCACGATCGGCGATCGGCAGGATCGAAGCCATGGGCCACTTATCGCTGTTCTATGTAAGAGAAAGCAAAGGAAAGAGCTGCTATCGCTGTAGGACATGCAAGTCGCGATGTATATGAACCCGTATTACTTCCCGCCACGTATGGAGTCCTCAAAACTGGACCAGAGCAAGTCCCAGAGTTAATTCCCGCCGGTTCATACGTTTGAACGATCAGCGCCCATGTACATATCCTTGCGGCGTGGTGATTAACCAGCCACCAACATCATGCGCGCGGTTGCACAATAGACCATTTGTATTATTGTCTAAACTCTAACTCATTATTAATACACAACCACTCTGGAGTATAAAAGGGCTGTGGTGAGTGGAATGTTGCATCAGCACAAACATGCGTTTCAATACTGCCGCAATCTCTCTCTTGCTCTTGCAATTCGTTATGTTGGGGAATGCAGCCCCCACTGAAGAAGTCGGTGCTGTTGCGAACGATGCACAATATTGTACGTTCCGTTTTGACTTACCCACTGCACGAACTGACATGGCCACAGGCGGTTCTCACTATCATGTAAGACCTCTCTTGTATTTTTTTCAAGTGCAGTTTTTTCTAAAGCTCGTTGTGCTTCTCACCAGCGCGGATGTACGTACCCACCATTTTCCGTTGCTTGATGTTGTGTTCTAATGTACACCAGGCAATTACGGATATAAATGCTGCCATGACCGGTAATTATACCCCAGTCTCATTATGCTTAGCATTTTCCTGATAGTTCGAGTTCAGTTGCATCCACGAGTGGGAATACTGCCACTGGTGAGATTTGTGGGTGGATGTTTCTGAAGCAAACTCCATGCGGTATTAATAGTAACTTGTCTCTCGTCATATGCCAATGTTACATGCATTCCTATGCCTCATTGCGAGAAGGGAACCATTTTTTACCCCGCTGAGCGAGTTGCTCTCGCAGGTTGGTTTTATTTGGGTAGAACATGATTGGGTAGGCAGCAAGATCTATAATCTTGACTGTTCCGTCAAAATCACGGAGAACAATCTTATGTTCGAACCCTCGCAACGCTGCCGACCGAAACGACGCGGAAGATTTTCGGAAGTCTTGTATCCGCATATTGAGTGTATGTAGTAGATTAGCCGTTATTTCTTTCCTAGAGAGTAACTGTTCAACTTCCCTCAAGGTATCTCCGAAGTCGCGGTTAACTGCATCTATGAGATGAGAAACGGAAGCTAAGAGATAGCCCTCGTTCATCATTCGTCTGCTCGCCGGTTTGAATTCAAGTGCATCCCTGCAGGTGCAAAAGCGCTTATAAAAGCTCGTGGCGAAATCTAAGAGGTCCGTCAATTCAGAATGTGGTAGGCGATGCGACACAGGAACAAACCTAAAGCGCATCGGAATCCTATTTTATACCTGGCCATGACCGGATAACATCCTCGCAAACGGATCTTATATTCTTGATGACCAGGTGCTTATCGATAGGAATGATTTTCGAACAAGCCTGCAGTGCTTGAATAAGTTTAAGCCAAGTCGCTAGTTGCGGGATACGAGACATACTCACCATAGCGTACTAGTCCTTCCACTTGTCGTCCGCTGGGGTGTTTGAAACTATACTAGTCGAGCGAGTAGACGGAGAAGGTTCGAAAAAAAAAGTTTACTGCTCATATTCTGTACATCGGCATCAACATCAGCAATCCTGGGGGTTTCTCCAGAGCTCTCCAGAGTGCTCCAGAGCACAAAGGAGCACTGGAGCTCATGGAGCATGGGTCCTGGATTACATAGTGCTCCAGATTTGAGCATTGAGTTACACATTTCTCTGTATAGCTCTGGAGTGCAGCTAAATCCAGTGTGGTGGCGACAGCAGATGCTTCGGTCCAGCGCTCCTCGGCAGTCCACATATGTTCTGTAACACTCCATAATAACATGTATCGCAACTATTTGGTTCATACCGATCACTCCATATTTAGTAAATCTCAACAATGAGATAGTTATCACGGCAACAAAACAATTGTATTGGACGGGTAAATTACGAAAGCTACTAGATCTCGGCCCGGGCAAACAGGCAATTAGTAAAATGAGCATAACAAAACGAGTGTGATGGAAAATGACAGTTGGGAAAGGGTATTAGGCAAGCAAGGCTTAGATAATAGAGATCGGACTGCGACGAAAATCAATTTTTTTGGTCCCAAAGGTATGATCACTGCCTGCGCAAAACTGATGCTCAATCGAGTGTAACACCATAGTCGGTCGAAGCCGGTATCACAGTGATGTCTCCAACAATCATCCTGCATTGTTGGGTGAGCTTAAGCAGCTGAAACTCGCGAAAGCCTACCTGGCTTCATTTGCCCACGCTTGGAGCATTCGGCGAAGCTTTGGCCTGTGGTATGCATCCTGGAGCACTAATTCGGCACCGGCCTTGATCTTGTTATATATGGGGGTATTTTCCGTGCCTTTGAAGTGAAGTGCTTGGAAGCTTCCGTGGCGATATTGATTGAGCGTGCAAGCGATCTGGTAGAAATGTTAGTTTTGTACTCTGCACACATCAGGAATTTGGGGTCCAACTTAATTGGCCTTAAACTACTTGTCCAAGTAAATTAAGACAGAATTAAGTAGCATGATGAGTGTCTTTGGCAACTTAAAAATTAAGACATTTAAGACGTCCTAAGACAGGTCTTGTACTTTTTCTTACTTATATACACACTTAGTTGACTTGGGCGTCTTATTCCAACTGCTACATGAAGGCATTCACAACATAAATTAAGCCAGATAAGCCGGTATAAGCCAGATAAGCCAATATAAGTCAGTTAATAAAAGCAAATTTTCAATAATGCTAGTACTGATTATACTACAGGTACTAGCTCTGCACGACGTCAGTTAGTATGACTGGGTATTCAAATGGTATAATAGTCATATGACGAGAAAGGTTGGACAGCAAGTTTGGAATCACATAGATATTATATAATAGAAATGCCGAGCGCGGTAGTATCAACTTCGAGTGAGATGCAGACAACATGCTACCCAAGAATCTAGAGTACGAGAAAGAAAACTCAGTAAACAACGGTGAAGTGCGGCGGAAACTTATTCATCGAGTTCAAAGTCAAATTCATCGTCACTCTGGGCCTGCGGATCGGCCATGGTGCTCCCTTCAACGGAATTCTTTGCTGCCGTCATTGCGTGTGACTTGGCCACGATGCGCCGAAGCCGCTCGTCGCTAACCTTGACAACTGCGCCGACGTACTTAGCAGTGCGGTCACCCCACTTGTTGCTGCTAAATTCGAGTTGCTTTGCTGACATCTTGCCAGTGGCTGGATTGAGCTGCTTGACAAGCTCACTATGAATGCCATTCGCCGCGATTATAAGTTGTCCATTTCTCCATAGCAACAGCGCCCGTTCGGCCTGGTACATATGTCAGCCAAAGCTGACTGTAGGTGAATGGCTATACTCACCACGGCAGCAGCAAGCGCTAACGCACCTACCGGTCGCCCAGGGGTGTTGAGTCCTGTAATATCCAATTCAGCGCCCGTGACACTCTTGAGATGGGCGCCGAATGTCTCCAGGATCAGGTCACCCCGAAAAATGCCAGCGGAGCGAACCTATAATAACTCAGGTATTCAATCGTTATAAGGTAAGAAAATCAATGATGCACCTGTCTGTTAGCTAGGATTTTTCCAGGCTCGGAATAAAGGAAGGCCTTGTTCTTCAACAAATGGCTTGAAAATGTCTGGCGGGCCTCGAGTGTATACTGTGACTCCTCTGATGTAAAGTAGGCATCAAGAATGCTGATGGCTGTGGAGCCGAAAGACGAGCGCCACTCGTTCAAACGTTGCGAAACCTGGAACACGATATCAAAACATCTATATCATAAGGTGAAGGCTACGCATGAGGGCCAAGATCGGGTCAGAAGCTTGAATGGTATAGCGGTCCGACCTTGGGAGGAAGTGGTTGAGGATGGGCTGAAGGTGGGCAATGATTCTATCTTCATCAATTGTCCAAGGATTATGGAAGGTTCCAACATAGTTGATGAGCATTGGCAGGATAGTAGAGCGCCAAATTCTTTTGTTCGTGGTAAGCGCCGGAGGAAGGCTAGAGTTGTTTGTGGGTCGGCCCCGAGGCTTTTTCTTCTTCGTGTCTTCATCGTCGCTTGCTGGGTTACTCTTGTCTTCCAAGTTGCTCACTGGTTCTGCTTTCACTGTGACCCGAGACTTTGGCTTTGTGGCGAGTGCGAGCGTGTTAGCATCTGGTGGTTCTTCTTTGACAATTGTGCGCTTGTGTGTCTTCACATTGTTCTTATCTTTCGGTGGGTGTTCAACTTTCACCATGGGCTATTGCACTTGTATATGATATATGATAAGGAGATATGATTTGGAGAGCGGACCTTAGTACTTAAACATTTGCCATATTTGAGCGGGCTGTTGCGTGCTGCGTCCCTCTCAACCTTCTGATCTTCTTCGAATGGAGGAACGTCTGAGGCGTCATCGATTTCAATTATATCTGATTGAGCCACGTCGGTGTGTGAGCCTACTGCGGTACTAGTCACTTTTGAATTGCCGCCACGGCTAGATGGAACACTCCGCTTGCCACCGCCTGCCAATCGGAGTCTGTCAATGCCCGTGTTATCCTGAGGAGTACGGATGTAATCTGTGAGCCATTTGTTGAAGCGGTCATGACTTTCTTTCACGACAACAGATTTGGCCCTATAAGAGTAAAAGAACAGTGTTGTTTCATCGAGAGTCAGTAACATGGTCAGAAATAGAACAACAATTGTGTGTGAAAGGCAGGTTGCCTTGACTCACACTGCATGGGAATTCACGTCAACACGTTGCTGTTGAATACTTAAGTGTGAGATAACTCCTGCCACGTTAGTTGAACTCACCCCCGCCGCGGTTACTGGTGGCTTCTGGATGGTACCCTTCATCTCCTCTATCTCCTGCCGAGCTGTCTTTTTCTTTTTCTTCCCCTGCAAGTTGTGGGAGCGGATATCTGGTTCGTCCGTTTGACTGTCTAGAGCAATTTCGCCCTCAATGTGCTCTTTTCCCAAAATGGCATGCGTGATGTGCAGCATTGAGCACATATCTTCAGCGGGATGCATAACTTCCTCACCTGGCACGCTAGAAGGAACTTCTTCGGCACCTAGTTGGAATTGTACTCTTTGTGGACCCGGCGTGAAGTTAAGGTGCTCATTGGGTTCGGTGTTATTATATCTGATGTTCCCAGCTGCAGCATCGCAATATTACTTGTTCGACTTGAAGGAGAAAGGTGTCACGTACATTTTCTTTGGGGTATGGGGGTCTTTGGCTCCAGGGCCTCACTTCCTGAATCATCATCCACTTTTACCTTGGTTAGTGACAAAAACTCTTTTGTATTTTATTGTACTAACCCTCTACATAAGGTTTCCTTTTTCCGTAGTTCCTTGGAGGTGCAGGAGTCTTCAGTTCGAACAGGTCACCATCGTCCTCATCGGCTTTTCTCGGTGAGTGGAAATTTTAACTAGTCACGATTGGTATACTAACGTTCATCATTACACTTTTTTCCCTTAGGCTTCGGGGCAGGCCTAGGCTTGGGTGGCGCAGAATCGATGGCCTGCTTTTTCGTACCCAGTCTTACTTTCTTCTTTGAGACATGCTGAGATTCGCTCTCGGATGACATGGCTGTACATTAATGTTTAATAGAACCACGAAACACAATTTTACGGAATGTCAATCACCTTCAGTACCGCGACGAATGTTCTTTTGGTGATCAGCTTCTTGCATTTTGAGTTCTAGCTCTGCGATTTTTTTGAGAAGTTCCTGACGTTCCTTTTCACGTGCGTCCTTTTCAGCGGCGTCTTGCTGTGCCTTCTTGGCTTGTTTTTCACGAAAAGCAATCATCTCCTCCTTCGTACGTCTCTTCCTTTTTTGCTTTTCTTTAGTCTCAACGTCGCTTTCAGCATCTAGGACGCATTTTCCTGGATGCTTTTCTCTATTTGATGCCCGAGTGTTAGGCATACTTATGCTGATTTAAATGAGCGTGGAGGGATTTGTTTCTAAACGAGTGTGGGGTTTCAAGTTGAACTGTTGTTGGATGTTGCAAGCTCTTATTTGTTCATCCAGGGTTCGATTCCGTTCGTGTCCACTGAAGTTTGACTTAGGAGTTCTAATACAGTTTACAGCATTTTAGATCAGTACCCCATGGACGAACGTGAACACCAGTTTGCCTGCTTTGTTCCTGGCTGCAGGCAGTTGTTCAGGTCTGAAGGGGGACGGAGACAGCACGTGAAGGCTAAACATTCCATTATTCCGAATGCAGCAGCCCCGCTTGACTTGTGTGAGCAACATTTATGATTGTATGTTTTTTGCGAGGCTTACTGGTGTATTTTATAGCCGTTTACCGGACTCCGGGATCACCTTTACGAATGCGACGTCATGTGTCACCATTGTCAATACCTTCTGTGCCAGGACCGACATCATCCGCAAGAGGGAGCTCGTCACTGCCGCCCATCCTGCCCATTAATGACTCTTCAGAGGGTCGCTCTGAGGGTGACATCAATCCGGATCCAGCGCTATATGTAGAACCAGTACTGGATTTCCTGCTGGCGCCAGAGGACTTAGCGGCGCAACTGGATTCGGATGTTGCTCACAACAACGTTGATTCCGACTCTGAACTGTCCATCCCCCCCAATCACAAGCTCCTCTTCGTCTGACAGCTTTGCATTGTTGGACTTCTTTTCTGAGGGTGAGGGCGAACAAAGTGACTATGACGACATGATGGGGGCATGAGGGTCAAGATTCGGACCAAGTTATGGGTCGAGGACGATCGAAGTGTGAATTTCATTCCGTTTTAAATGGTGTTGAGCAGCAATCATATGTCCGTCAGACATAGTTTGTCTCAGTGGTCGTCACTGTCATGAACGATGAACTCATATGTCCGTTAGACATAGAGTCATACGTCCGTGATGACAAGAGTATTGTATCACTGTCAGAGACAGTGACCAGACACCTCTTCAGGTGTTTTGAGTATTGTATCACTGTCAGAGACAGTGACCAGAGACCTCTCCAGGTCTTTACTCTCATAGAGAGGAGATACTCACATGCTGGTAAGCAAGAAAGAGCAACTAAACGTATATTCTCTATCTACAGGTCTTATATACACTTTTAGTGTATGTACATATTTGTGTATAGAACTGTAATTAAATATACGTAAATAAAAGAAAATATAAAAGAAAATACCCTCTAAGGGTCAAACCGGTGATAGCCGTGTTGAAGGCTATGCTTAGGGGTATTTGGGGTGAAGGTCGTTCAACACCCCCCCATAATCTGTACAGTCATGTACTGATTAGTAACGATCTTCTCACAAGTCTGCAAGAAGAGATGTGTATATTCTTTCAAAAATCTTCGAAAGAAATGTGTCCAGAGACACCTTCACGTCTCCACCTTTCTTTTAATTGCCAAGCCCAAAAGGCTTTAGGAGGAAATGTCCAAGGATCTCGTCCTTGGAGGGCTTGGTCCATCCACATGGCAACAGCCGGAGTCATTGTGATTAATGGCTGTGGTTTTCTAGAAGGTGTAGGTGGGGTTTGCTCAAATTGGCAGCGAGATGAGCGCTCGCATTCATGTCCAACATTGGAATGTCCTCCAATAGTTAGTATTGATTGTTGTTTTTTACTGCGTGGTTTTTATTTTTTCCCATAATGATACAGCTGTTCAACAGTCTTTGGGTTTAACTGGAGTAATCTCAACAGTGATAGACTGTTCCCTGTAATGCAGTAAAATGAAGCAGTTTAAGGCCCTACTCCAGGGCCATCAGTAATCAATTTAATGATTATGATAAACCTAACATCGGTATAAATTTTTGAAATAATATTCGACCAAGATTTTTAGTCAGAATATCAGCAGGATTTTCAGATCCTTTGATGAATCGTAATTCAATTTCTTTGTTATCTATGAGTTTTCGTATATGATGATATTTGAT
Source organism: Amanita subjunquillea (assembly GCA_020011035.1). NCBI lineage: Eukaryota > Fungi > Basidiomycota > Agaricomycetes > Agaricales > Amanitaceae > Amanita > Amanita subjunquillea. Next base: position 515,050 of record JAEBUT010000027.1, read on the forward strand.
ATCAATATGTTTGGAACGTTTTTCAGTAACGGGATTATTTGCAATAAATAGAGATCCCATATTGTCACCGTATATAGGTGCAATAGTTATGGGAAAATGGATTTCTGTAAGAATAGATCTAATCCATTTGTTCTCTCTAGCACAGTCAGATAAGGCCATATATTCTGCCTCTGTTGACGATAGTGCTACCGTTTTTTGTTTCCTAGACGTCCAAGATACTACTCCTCCTGATAAAAGAGTAAAGAATCCAGATGTGGAATGACGATCATTTTTATCTGAAGCCCAATCTGAGTCTGTATAACTCATTAAGCCAGATCTTAATGATCCATCGTATTTTATGCAGAGATCTATTGATTTGGCTAAATATCTAGCCATTCCTATTGCATTTTTTAGATGATCTGATGATGGATTTGCTGAAAATTGCGACATTTTTATTACAGCAAAACAAATGTCTGGTCTTGTTCCAATCATCAGATATAATAATGAACCAATAACCGATTGATATTGAGATCTAATCGTATGATCTAATATTTGATCATTTTTAATTGGTTCATATCCAGTAGGAAGAGGAGTATTTGTATGAGTAGCATCACTCATTCCTAGTCTCTGGATTATTTTATGCAAATAGGGTTTTTGATCGATGGTAATAATATTTCCATTTTTCTTTATTTGAAATGATAAGAAATTTTTCGATTGACCATCGATGAGATCTCCTAAATCTTTAGATTCCCATCTATTCATAAACTCCTGCTTTTTACGCAATGTTATGATTTTGTTGGATCCCAAAAACATTGAGTCATCGACATAAATAATCGCTATGACTATGTTGGTTCCTTGTTTAAAAATAAATACACCAGCATCTGAATGTATTCGTATGAAGCCCATTTTTTCCATTGACTCGTCTAATGATTTCCACCAAGCTAATGAAGCTTGTTTTAATCCATAAAGTGCACGGTGTAATCGATATACCATGCTTTTCTTGTCTTTATTGATAAAACCTGGTGGTTGTTTCATATATATTTCTTCGTCCAGTTTTCCATATAGGAAAGCAGCAGTCACATCTAGAAATGATATATATAAATTTTCTAGTGCTGCAAGTGCAAGTATGAGACGGCATGTCTCATATCTTACTACTGGTGAGAATATTTCATCGTAGTCAATGCCATCTATTTGGGAAAAACCCTGGGCAACTAGACGAGCTTTTTTACGTCCATCGTCTTTTTGGACATAAACCCATCTACAACCTATAGCCTTTTGACCTTCAGGGAGATGTTGTAGATTTATTATAACACCTCTTTTAATGAGCATATCCCATTCTTTTTGTTCAGCGTTAATCCAATCTTGTTGTTCGCTGACTGGTAAGCGAAATATTTCGTGATGATGTTCAGGTACAGCTGTATTAGCTGTTTCATTGATAGGAATTGCACACGATAATAATTTATTAATCGTGAAACGATCTAATCTCGTTCTTCTATCAATTTTTTCGATTTCGACTGGATCTAAATCTCCATAGACGTTATCTGGTCGATTTACTGATCGTCTGGTTCTAGTTGGTCTAGGAGATGATGGTCTTGAAGGAGCAAATAAATCTTCCTCAACTTCATTTTGATCGTCTGAATCATCGCTTTCAGAATTATCTGAATCATCACTTTTAGAATCGTCTTTTGAACTATCAGATCCCTTTCCTTTGGGAGATATACTAGATTCGTCAGATGAGCTATTATCACTCTCTGATTTCGATGAATCTTCTTCTTCATCTGATGTATTATGTTCTTTAGACGTTCCATGAGGTATTTCTGGCATGAGATCCTCAAACTCTTCCTCTGGATTGAGGAATGTGGGATTTTGATTAGAGTTTCGACATTTTGGAAATTTTGTTTCGTCAAATACTGCTGTTGTTCCCATAAAAATGGTGTTGTTTTCAGGGTTCATAAATTTATACCCTTTCATTCCATTTTTATATCCCAGAAAGATCATCATCTTAGATCTGGCTTCAAGCTTATTTTGTCTGCGTTCAGCAGGAATATATACATAAGCTTGGCATCCAAACACTCGCAAATCCGATACATTCGGTTTCTTCTTTTCAATAAGAAAATATGGTGTCTGCCATTTATTGCGAGCTATGGGAGTCCTATTGTATAGGTATACTGCGTGTTCAAGCGCAAATTCCCACCATGATTGTGGTAAGCAGGCGTCGAATCTAAGGGATTGTGACTTTTCCCAAATAGTTTGATTCATCCTTTCAGCTCTGCCATTTTGTTGTGATGTATATGGTAACGATTTTTGGATTTCAATTCCAAGATCTTTGAGGTATTTTTCACTTTTAGTGAATTCGCTTCCTCCATCAAATCGCCATTTCTTAGGCAATTTTTGATATTTATTCCTTATTAAGGCAACAAATTGTTTCAGTGAAGATTCCATATCGGATTTCTTCTTTAATAAACCAATCCATAAATGTCCAGAAAAATCATCGATAAATGTCACAAAATATTTGTATTTGTGATATGATATCATCGAGATTTCTTTAAGATCTGAATGTATTAAGTCAAAAGGAGACGAAGCTCTACTTTGTGACTCTGGAAATGATTTACTGCGCATTTTTCCTTTAGCGCATCCTGAACAAGTTTGTTTCGTTTAGGAACAGGAATATTAGGGAATCCTTCTAAATGAATTTTTCCTTTACGGATTACTTCATCTTGTGGATGTCCAATCGTTTATGCCATATATGAAAATCTGGTTTTCGTGTTACAACATTTATTGATTCGCTATGAATCTCAGAGTCTAACCAATATATGTTTGACCTTGTTCGTGTGGTGAGAATCTTATAATGGAAGATTCTTTGTTAGATCGATGTGATCTTTATTTCCTGAAAGGGAATATCCTTGATTTAGGAATGTTCCCATGGAGAGTAATCTCGTATCCATGTCAGGTATATAGAAGACTGGCCTGATCAATTTAATATCTGTCTTTCCATTGACGATAATTTTGATCATAACGGCACCTACGCCTAGTATCTGTAAAGTTTTACCTTTAGCAGCGGTTTGTACAAACCTTTTATCAATTAGCGATCGATAATATAGAAAGTCATTTTGATTGTGAGTAAAGTGTAATGATGCTCCTGAATCTAGGATCCATGACGACTCATTTTCTTTACATTTCACACAATTATTGCAATGAGAAAAATAATGTATATTTTCGCTATATACATTTATACTACCATGTCGCTGTGAATAGCATTTAGTAGTTTCTCTATTGACAAATGAATGACTTAACTCGTCACCGAGGCTTACAGCATCATCATCAAATAGAGGATCCATTTGATCGTCAAACGGATCCTTTGGAATGTCATAATCTTTTTCACCGTTATCGAATAATGTTTCTTCCAAAACATCATATGGATCTCCCACAGTTGAATAATCCAGATCTATATCAGATCTTTTGCGTTTGGGAGGTGGTTCAAAAGATAATTCATCTTTTGTGACGGTGTCAAGTATTTTCAATGTTTCCGTCGTTGGTGTGACGCCAAGGCGATCAGCGAGAGATCTAGTGTTTATAGATCTTGCCATGTTCCTTTTCCATATTTGACTGACCCGTGAATCGGGTAGCTGATGGATGCATGCGGCTTGTACATTTCTAGCCGCAACAGAAAGAGCCGGAGATATGATCTCGACAGCATTCTGCTCCTGATCAGATTCAGGAGGAACGTCTGCTTCTTGGGCGCGTTTCTTTCCCTTGCCTCTGAAGCCCTTGCGAGAGCGAGGTCTTTGATTTTTGGATTCGTCAGAACCCTGACGCTGGTTATCGTCATCCTTTTTCTGATTGTTCCACGACGCATCTTTCTCCTTTCTTTTAACTCCGCTGATTTTATTCGCTTTATCCCTCGAATTATACTGTTGCTTCATAGCATATCCCCTTCGATATTCTCCGATGATAGAATCAGAGATCGTCTCGAAAGTGAATTTATCTGTTCCGTATAGTTGGAACATTGCTGTGGAAACGGCGGTCCACTCTTTTGGAAGAGCGGCTGCAAGTATAAGAGCTTGCATAAAGTCAGGAATGTCGACTTTATCTTCTCTGAGCTGTGAAAAATACGAGCCAAGTCTTTCGATTTCAGGAACAGGATCCTTTCCTGAAAGTTGAAATTTGACTGCTTTTTGAAATCGTTCAAAAATGAGCGCTGGAGTCGTCTTTTTATAGCTATTTTCTAGCGTTGTCCACGCTATGAGTAACTCGTCTTCTGCAGCTATGTGTCGCCTGATCGAGTCTGATACTTTAAGACGTAAAGCACCGAGACCAGCATCGTTGAGTTTCTGCCATTCTCGAAGATCCTTTTTATATTCGGTGGCAGCAGCAGCAGTGAGTGTGGCGGTAGACGCTTCTGCAGGAGGAGATGGTTTTGGAAATGATTTATTGATAATAGCCCAAGATCCGATATGGAGCAAATAGGATTTCATCCTTTCTGCCCAGACACGATAATCGATGCCAGAGAAGATGTTGATGGAGTCGATACCAGTGGAAACTTTTGAGGACGACATAGTATATGATATCTTTATCTATGAAACATGTTTTATTAGCGTCTTGTTTCATATAAAATAATTTTGAAAAATATGAAAATTTTTCATCGTCGTTGATTATGTCCTTGAGACATGTTTTGTCATCGTTGACAACAATGACGGGCTTATCGGGGCCCATAACCTGTTGAGCAGCAATCATATGTCCGTCAGACATAGTTTGTCTCAGTGGTCGTCACTGTTATGAACGATGAGCTCATATGTCCGTTAGACATAGAGTCATACGTCCGTGATGACAAGAGTATTGTATCACTGTCAGAGACAGTGACCAGACACCTCTCCAGGTGTTTTGAGTATTGTATCACTGTCAGAGACAGTGACCAGAGACCTCTCCAGGTCTTTACTCTCATAGAGAGGAGATACTCACATGCTGGTAAGCAAGAAAGAGCAACTGAACGTATATTCTCTATCTACAGGTCTTATATACACTTTTAGTGTATGTACATATTTGTGTATAGAACTGTAATTAAATATACGTAAATAAAAGAAAATATAAAAAGAAAATACCCTCTAAGGGTCAAACCGGTGATAGCCGTGTTGAAGGCTATGCTTAGGGGTATTTGGGGTGAAGGTCGTTCAACACTCTGGACAATTTGCGTTGTGAATGAGCGTGGAACTTGACTGCGAAGGCGGTCGGACAAGTCAGGTGTCAGCTAATTAGCCACAGGTTCAGTGCATATATAGTTCCGGTGCTGGTAGGACTTCTCTCGCATAGCTTAACGCATACATGTGACGATGACACTACACAGTCACCGCGGAACACCGCTCATCAGCGGCAGATGCTTCTTGCCACACTCCACTCCTATCTGATGACCAAGCATAAAACCTGGCTGTCCACTCCCTTCAACAACATTGTTTGAGGACACAGCTGCCCTATCTGGCATGCCACTGCCAGTAGAGTGGCAGCCATGTTCTGTACATTTTTCACAGCATATATTCAGATTTTGGATACAAATACAAAATGTAATTAAAAAGCGATTTCATGCGCTTGATAATCTATATATTTGTTAACATAGAATGTCTTGAAAGCTTGGAGACTGTCAGAAAATCTGAGATCTGGAGGTGTCAACATGTTTCCAGCAATACCAACTAAGTGAGCACTGCATAAGATTGAGCCAACATGGATTATTGACAGTTGAGGGCTCATGTCAACATTTGTATCTCGCTGAACTATCCACATGCCAGTTTGTGGACAAGGGGCATCACCAATCGTTGAGAACCAGCTGACAACTGCGCAGGGGTACATTTTTCTGTTATGTTCAAGTTTCAGGAATGTGAGGACTTGCACAACATACAAGCCTTGAAAACCAGGTAGGTTTGCATCATGTTCAATGTGGATGCAGTCCCTTCATTCTGGTCCACCACGCCAGGAGTGCGTAGATTGGATTTGTTCCCTAAACATCCCATTGATACCAGAGGGATCGCTCGGTGCATGAAAGGTTGCAGTTGCAGATGCATACACAAGTACCCTCCCCGTGTATTGAGGGCATTGTTCCAATGGCATGTCATCCAGTGAAATGTTGAGTTCTGGGTTTTCTTGTGAGTAAAGGAAATGGGAGATGAGTGCCGGCAGGGAGGGTATATTTAGGTGGGCCACAAGAGGCAAAAGACTGCATGGAATATGTGGTACTATTGACCATGAGTTGATGGATCAAGAAGAAATGTTGGTAATGTACTTGATTTCTGAGCAAGTTTTACTTCCCCAATTATGTCTCTATCATCAACTGCCCCTCCATTATCATCGTCACCATTACTATCTTCCAATTCAAGTTGTTGTTGTTCATCTGGTTCAGGTTCCATAAAAAGCATGAAAGTTGACAGCACATGCTTCTAGTTTGTCGAGGCGCAGATTTCTCAGCAGCATCTGACCAAGGGCATTGAAACGATTTGATCATTGGTATACCTTCTTGACAGCTGTGATGTGACAGGACTCTGTTATTGATGAACAAAGACCATTTGGCACACCAAATTTCCGTATCAGATGGCGGTAGTGCTTGAGTGAATGCCGCCATGGGAGATTGAAACCAGCTGGGCACACACCCACATCACGGAAAATTTCACATTCATTGTGAAATTGTTCCAGCAACTCTTGGAGTTTGCTCAAGTCTTCTTCCGTGATAACTGACTGTCAAACAATGTAGCAAAATTCGATGAATGTTGCAATAGCTCAAACCATTTGTGGAGGGACATGGCCAACAATTGCAGGTAAGAAGACTTTCATTAAAGCTTTTGAGTCATTACCTGTCCATTGTTTAAATCCTCGACCCTCTGGAAAATGACAAAGCCCTGGAAATAAGGGAGCACATGCAATACTAGAGATAGTTGAGTTTGCAAATAAACATCAGTTTGTCATGCTTGAATCTCACCATCTATCAATATCTGCTAAAACTTTTTTTGCTTGCTTTGATGGATACTTCTGCTTGATATAAGTTTCTACCCATGTCACAATGTGGTCCTTAAAGGTGCCTTTGATGAGCTGATGCAGGATGTCGGGCGCAATGAGGGAATGTATATCAGTGTGAGGAAATTGCATTGTAAATGGCTGTCCAATTAATTTGTTAGTTTTGTCAATGAAAATTGTTTATACAACGCATCATGATTCCTGCAATGATCCCATAGTCAAACCAAAGGCTCTTTTTGTCCAATGCCTCCATTAATGCTTCAGTAAGTTTGTGTGTTCACCATCCACCCATGTCTCCATCTAAATCATGATTGGGGGCAGTGCATCTGGATCAATTATTTACATGAATTAGCACGATTGAAAATGCACTTATTGAGGACACCAGTCTTGTACAACACAGCTAAGGAGCACCTGCTCTGGGTAATCCGCAATGTATGGCCCCAAGCTGTAAATGGTCCTATGATAGTACCCATCTGCATAATGGATTACAACAGGCTCACTCATGCCTGTCCTCAGTGATGACAAGATATGGCTAAGTGATGCATGAAACAGATTTCGTCGAAATTCACGGAATTGTTTGCCATCCTCATGTTCTCAATCAGCTGTACATCATATTAATCAGATGGTTGATTTGAAACTAAATATTGTATGCACTTTTCAGAATTGCTAGAAACCTGAGTAAGGATATGCTATTTTGATGTGCCCTGCATATATTGTAGTGTATTAGACCATTCGATATGTTCAAGGGGTAGTATTCATTTTGGCCAGTTGCGACTGATACTGTCATCTTGTTGCTGCCAAGGATGATGGGACAAAAAGTAGCACCATGGTTCTGATGATCCTGTGCAAGAATATCCTAAGACATATTCAGCTGAGATGAGAAGAAATTAGCTGATGATGCACTGATTGTTCCCCACCAGACATGAAATCTTTAGTGTCAGGAATGGGTTTTTGTGTCAAAAACTTCTTTAGCCACAAAGTCTATGTTGTGTGCAAAATCACAATTGGCCAGTTGCAATTTAATGACATTGTGAGCATTGCGAAACCATACATTGTAAGTCTTCAATTTCCATGGGCAATTATTCAGATCTTCACCTTCTTTTGTGTTGTATGATACTGTAAACAATTGCCATGGAATGTGACCTAATTCAATAGAATCAATTGTTTCATAAAGGTCGGGAGTGTTTGCAAATGGAGGATCCATATCTGGAGGTAGAGTACAAGCCCACTGTTGCATGAGTTCATCAAAATTGCTTTGCAATATTTCAACACTCCTAAATAGCAGGTCAGCAATTAGGAATGATTTGTGTGAATCAAATGGTGTATAATCATTTGGCGAACAGTCATCCCAAGACAGTGGTGGTTCATTTGGCAACAAGAACTTGCCATATCCATTACAATGGCGACCTGGTAAGTGGTACAGTGTTTAACTTATCACATACATGATGACAGGTACCACACCATTGATTGTTGGATGATGAACCACTTGCTCCAGTGACACTGTTGCTGCCACTGGCAGTTGGTAATAATTGTTGTCATCAATATTGGTGTCATTTCCCCAATAGCAGAAGGGATCTTCATTTTCAGAAAAGTTGCCATGGTCACTGTGGCCCTCCCAACTACTACTGCACAACATGTTGCCTCAAGTTGCTTCAAGTTTCTGCGCTCATTGGCATGTGTTCGGAGATGGTTGGTGAGCCCCCCTCTGTTTGTAAAGGATCTGATACAGCTCGCAAAGGGGCATGGAATAATCCTAGGCTTGTAGGAATGGGGCATGGCTAGACATACCAAAGGCGATGCATTACAAGTCCATATTTCTATTTTGGGTAAATGTGTCAAGATAAAGGCCTGTGGCATCACTGTTGTCTTCTTACTCTTCACCATTTCCATCATGCCCCCTAAGCTTATCCCCATTCCTGTCCACACCATGACAACATGCATGTCAAACAAGGACACCCACCCTGGTTTAGTTGACCTTGAACCAGCTCAGCAAACTCTAAAGATCAAAAAAGAAGTTGTTAGCATCAAAGAGATGCAAGAGAAAGCTGCTGAACAGGCTCACATGGCTGAGAAGGCTGCTAACATTGAAGACTTACTTTGGCATGAAGATGATCAATTTGAGTGTTGTGGTGTGTATTTGTATATGTGTCAAAATTCACTTGGGCTGTTATAGTAATGCCAACTCCTACCAAGTTCAAGGTGTTGGACAAGTTCAAGGCATTGGATGAAAACCAGGTAGATAATAGCTTGGCATATACCTCCAATGACTGATAAAAGCATCAAAGGTACCTGGACACAACAGAAAGAAGTTAGCTTGCATACATGAAGATGATTTCTATGTTACCAGTGATAACAATGAGATTCAAGGTACTTTTAAATTTGCAGTGCATATATCACACTTATCATTTGGTCATTGTTGGTCACCATAGTCTTGAAAAGGGTTGCAAAGGTACCTGGACACAGCAAAAAGAAGTTAGTGCATAGACATGAGGATGACTTGTTTGTCACTGACAATGATGAGGGTACATACATAAAGTCACAGTGCATATATCTGCTTAATTTGAAAACAAAAACAACTCAAGCAATTCCACTGGATCTAGTGGCTCTGATGACTCCAGCAAATCTGTTGGCACTAGTGACATGAGTGAAAGAGTTAGAAGAGGAAGAGAAAAGACAAGAAGGCAAAGGCAAAGGCAACAAAGAAGGCAAGGAAGGCAAAGAAATTGGACAAAGAGAATGGTGAGAGCTACAAGAAGGGTAAAGAGCACCTGATAAAATATAAGAAGGTATCCCGTGGTGACATTGAACAGTTGCGGACCACCAACCGCATGGGAGCTGAGGCGTCTAAGAAAGGGAAGTAAGTCATATGATATTGATGATGCTCCCACACATCTGATCGTCTATTGTTTATTGTTCTCGTTATCCTGCATAAACTCACTTTCATCCACATTGCCTTGCTCAAGAATGTCCAAGACCTACCTGGAACTGGCAGATGACACACATGGCATCGACCTCGAGTGGAAAAACATGGTCAGACAGTGTGGCAAAAGGAACACCAATTCTACGGTAGCAGATGATGTGTGCAACATTGATCTTGAGTGGCAAAATGTAGTCAGTCAATGTGGCAACAGAAATGTTATGACCAAACTCATGAAGAATGTTAACATTACTGACAATATTGAGAACTCTGATGGCATGGTAAAATTTGGTGGTCTCATCCCTGAAGGCGAAACTGATGCTGTCAAAGCAAATGCAATCAAGAACAATCCTGTGAGCACTCGTATCTCTGTCAAGGTAGCAAAAGACACATACATTGAGTTTGAATTCCTGCCTTTTGTCTCTTCCTCATCATTTCATAGCCCACTGTCAAAATTGAAAACAATCCAATTGTCAATCAATCTGTTATACAAACCTGTGGCAGTGATAGAAAATGGAAACTTTGTCATCTCGGTGACAAGGAGATACAAAATATATTCACAGAAGCTATCATTCCACACATTTGCAAGAAAGCTGGCACTCTCAACCCTTGGACTTACCTCAATGTCAAGGATCTTCAGGAAATTGTAGACAATGTTTTTGGAGCCAGCACACACAAAGTAGCCAAAAATGGTCCTTGGATGGGGTTGGTAAGCACCCTCTTACTTTTGATGTCAGATGGCTTACTAGACACTGAGACAACAGCTCGCTTACAAAACTGGCGCAACAGATTCTCTCAGCATGCGATGGATACTGTTGAACTGCTCCTTAACCAAAACAAAGAGGAACTGAACACAAAAGAGTGTATCAAAATGCAAATGGACGCAATCTCCAATCCAACCAGGAAGTGAGCATTTCTACTATGCCTATCAGTGGCTTGAGTGGAATACAAAAGAGGTATAGTGAAAACTATTCATGGACAGATGAACTTATGTCCATGACTTAGGGATTCATGGAAAACATGCTTATCCTCTGTACATTCGGCCTTGCCCACCTTGCATATTTTGACAATGACAAAAAGTTTGAAAAAGAGAAGCCGGTTGGGGCACTCATCTTGGCAATGCAGGCCATATGTTTACCATGAATAATAAGGCACTATACCACTGATTTCTTAGGTTGGTCGAGCTCTCGAGCTTTGGAAGACTGGAGAGAAATCAGAGATGAAGCTTCAACCATTTTCAGCTGATTTACACAATGACACCTATGTCAAGACAACAGTGAATGGCAGGACCATGAAGAAGCTTCATTGGCATGTGATGATCTTTGTGTCATCACTGCAGAAGTTTAGTGAGGGCCAATGGAAGACCATCATTGAAAGAGTGCACAAACACGTTTCCAAGCCTAAGAAGGTCATGAAATCTCGCATGCACAGCTCGTCTAGTACCACTGTTGAAGATTTGGTTGAAGACGACCCCGATGCTGATTTCTCAATGGAACTCAACTAGCTCACTTTTGATTCACAATCATCGCAGTATATTCTCACATTTATTCCCTTTCATCATCATTCACATTTGCTGCAGTACAATCTTGCTATCAAAACAATCGCAGTAATTATGTTTCACTTGCCATTTCATTGCCGCATTTGCATTTGCATTCAACATCATTCACATTTGCCACAATACATTCTTGCTGTTCACTAGTTCACTTGCCACTTCTTTGCCACAATTGGTCTCGCCACTCGTTTCATCACCACAATTTGTTCTCGTCACTGCAATTGGTTGCCACCCATTTTGTCACTGCAGTTCTGTTTTCATCACTGCAATTTGTTCTCTCATGTTCATTTTCTACTGACATTTCTATTTCATTGTACTAGACAAGCTGTGTAAGGAAATTCTAGATTAGTGCAATAAACAGTTTCCTCCCTTGAATTCTCCGTAAGCCTGCACGATGACTCCCTAAGGCAGTGCAAGAGCTCTCTAGGCCAGGACATGTTCTCCTGGAGCTACATACTTCACCTAGAAAGCGTAAGTCAGATTTGGTGGCTCTGGTGGCTCAGACAACTTGCCAAAGCTACCAGAGCCACCAGAGCCACCAGAGCCAGCATTGACAAATTGCTGATGTAAGCATTAGCAATTCATGCAGGCAGCAATTATACCCTTGACTTGGTCCATGTCCATGTTCATTTTCTAATACCTTTATGTTATCATTTTCTATCACACTTGTTTTCTTACATTTATTTGATTAACTGTCTGTCTGTTCCTCAGAGTTGAGGTAACCATAGTAATCTACCTGATAACATAATCAATTTGTTGATGCCGTAACTAATTGTTAAATCAAATGTGGGGTAATTGGATGGCCACAACACGGAGTGTTACAGAAGGTATCAGACTGCTGAGGAGTGCTCCAGATGATAGTATGGACTGAGCAGCTGTCACTGACACATATTATGGAGTGTTGCGGAAGATATGTGGGCTGCTGAGGAGTGCTCCGAATGGCATGGACCAAAGCAGCTGCTGTCACCAGCATCTTGGATTTAGCTACGCTCCAGAGCTATATAGAGAGATACATAATTGATACTCAAATCTCGAGCAGTATGTAATCTAGGACCCATGCTACACGAACTTTAGACATCAGGAAAATACTAGTTGGACTTATCAGGTCTTATGAACTTACATAAGTAGAATAAGTAATTTGAAAGTTCACAAAATGTGTACTTACACTTGGACTTATATAAGACGAATAAGGCACCCCCCCCCTACTTTTGGTGACCTTATTGTCTTTAGTAACTTAAAAATATATAAGTTTGGCAACCAAATCCCAGGTGTGCTTGACTTAAAGAATCACTTTTACATCCTTTTCATGCTTTCGGAGACTGTCATGAACAGTTTTGGATTGCTTAATTGCGTATTGCCTTACTTTGCTTTTCAGTCTTAATACTTTACCTCACACCTTACTCAATAAAATAGCTAAGTCAAAAAAGTAACTTTAAGTATGCAAAGTACATAAGCCAAAATAGTATTTTCCTGATGGAGCTCCACTGTGCTCTGGAGTGTTCTAGAGAACTCTGGAGCAACCCCCATGATTGCTGATGCAGGTCAATCAAAAGTTTCCTTCATATATTGACAAACTTGCAACAAGTACATATGCAACAAAGTACATCATTCCCCATCAAAAAACGACTTCACACTTCGCTGGCGGAGTTATGTCTAGTTAAGTGTGCTCCCGAAGTTCGGCCACCCTCGCTCCCACTATCATCGGAATGTTCATGGTAGTTAGCTGGTAGACTGGATGACCTGTGTCCTGGTGGAGGATAGCCCGATAGCCTGAACTGGGCCATACGATTTTCTAGATTTTTCACCCCTGTTGAATCTAATATCAATCTTGTATTAGGTATGTGGATATGGTTCTGGTCTATCTTGTGAAGTGTGAGATCAATGTCACCATCGAGCAGAATTTCATTTTCTATAAATCGATGAGTGATGCCCTGCTCCGCCGATTTCACTCTTACCCCACCACCATGTTGTTGGGAAAAAATTATTGAAATCTTCTCTGCCTTTAGCCCGATGCTCAGCGGGGAAAGGTAGATTCATCACGATTTGTGCGATGTTTAGCTTGTGTTTATTTGGCGGGTCGGCGAAATCGCAAAATGAAACGCATGTTTCGGCTCATTGTTTCCATACTTTCGAAGGGAAATTCATCAAGAAGCGCGTACTATTGACGGTTCCTTGCATGACTTGCCATTATTTTTGACGAGATCCACACCACTTGACCTATCTTGAGGGCCTCGAAGGATTTCGTCTGTCCAGAGGTGCGCACGTGACTGTCGTATGCGACAGCCTCGTTGACTGATGCAACGCTTACTGATGCTTTCAGCCGACGCATTCCGTGTTCCAATATGTTTTGCCATGAGGTATAAGGACATAATCGGGCGGCAAGAAATAAGCCCTGAGATCCATGGTACCGGTGAGTTTAGATTTGGTCCCATCTGGATCTAACCGGCTATAAGCAAGGTCCTCTGCTGCACCAGTTTCACCCTTACTGTGCAGCGATACGGCTCCGAAATACAGGAAGAATTGTTTCTGGTGTTCATGTGGGATATTGTATGGCATATGTTTCCGGAATATCACGACTTTTAGCTTCATTGCCTCATCCCAGGTGTGACCCAAATAAATCGCAAAAATCTGTTTATGTTCGTTATCGTGCTGGGAAATATATCAGTAAGAATTGGTGGCTTCATGCACGACTAACGTTATGCGTGTTTCGATCACTTGACCTTCTTTCAGAGCCTCGATTTGTGCCTTGGTGGGTCCATGGTAGGCGGGTTCATGGTCATGGACTGCAATAGCAGTGCTCAAAAGCAAAGAAATCCATAGAATAAGTGTAAAGTGCATGATCGGACTTGTCGATGGAAGCGAAGCGAGAACAGTTACAAGGACGGCAGTGCTAAACTTATAAGTATTGATATTATCACGTGCCAGCCTTGAGATTGTTACTATCAAGCACCAAGTTCCCTGGACGACGCTAGGTTTCTAACATAGCAAGTCATGTCTCGAAGGATGGTAAGTTGGTAACCAAGGCTGGCAGACCATCCTGGTGTCTCGGACGTGTGATTCCCCGAAGGCTCCCTGCCCTTCCGAATCTATCCTTTCTGATGCTCAGCTGTTTGCAACTACGCGCAAGAGAAAAACGGAAAGGGGACCCCTCGAGCGATGATTAGAATGTTGGTTGATGTCATCAACATCATCTCCTGAAATAAAATTAGCACGAGAAATTGTGTTCTGTGTAGTAGTAGTAGTAGCCCTTATCAAGCACTTTTTAGTAAGCAAAGCATCTTTCCTGCGTGCGTGGGTGAGGTTCAGAACCGTATCGAGGAGTTGAAACTTGATCAGGGTACTACCTGGTAGAAAGAACTTAATGGATCAAATTGAGACCATTCGCATGATATCAGGGATTTGCGAGTTGCGACGTTCTGATGTCACAAATAGATATAGCCACTTGAGCCTGAGTGATAGTCAGAGGACGGCCCCTGGCTGGCGGCTCATACAACCCTCACCTAAAGGTTGCGGGCTGCGTATCTTTACTAGTTGACGAGATCGCTGGCCTGGTACCCACTCAGAGCATTTCTATTGACCTGATTCATGCAGCAGTCTATACGCAGAGGGTTACTGTATGAGCGTTCATCCTGTTACATATTCGGCGGTTTCATCCCTTCAAGTACTAGATCTAAGCCTGCAACAGTCAAAAAGGTGTTCAACTTATTGCTCACGATTGTTTAAGTCCTTGCTGGGGATTCGAATGCTTATAGCCAGGTTGTTGATTGGTATTTGGGTTCCGTCAGACTATATCATTCAATGACAGGATTGGTGAGAAGGATAGTAGTAAGTAGAATGGGAAAAGGATAAAAGGATTGCAGAGAAGGATGAAGCCGTCCAGAGATTAGAGGAATCCGCTGGCGTTGCTACTGCCCTCCATGAAATGAGAAGAGCTGAGACTGGTCGTAAGTGAGCTTCTGCATCAGAGCATGTTTATTGACTGGAACTGAATTACGGGATTCACACGCCGATCCCGGCTTGCGTTCGAGAAGCGACTCTTACCCACCTTATCGGCTATATCTGCCCGCAATGGTAGAGTATAAATGAAACGGTGCCACAGGATACAACCCATCGATCTCATCAAATGGAAAAACAGCTGGATCCACCTGTTGGCACTAATTACTTTAAATCGTGAGCCCTGCCAAAGCCAAACACTCCTGCCAACACTTAATATTGCACTCTCAGTTACAGATACCAGGTCTCTGGGGGCGGCGCTAACATGGACGTAACATTTTATATCTACGTAACGCGGGTGCAACCAATGGATCCGAATTTCACTTCAAATGGAGGCAAAGTCATCATTGTCGTTGAATACCAAGGCGTGGATGCCGCACCAAGCGACGAGTTCTATTTTGGCTTTGCACAAATCGGTGCCGATTCGGTGCCAATGTCTCTGTATACACTTCCCCCTTCTGGATCCGAAACGGTTAGCGGGGCTACAAGGACATGTGCGTATACCTCCGAGTTGACAACCATCTACTCATCTATCTTTTTTTATTTGCTGAATTCTAGACACAATTGACTATTCACAAACCATGAGTATGTTCAACAATGGCGGAAATAGTCCATACAATTTCCCTGCTCGATACAAGCGCGTGTATACCCTTAAGGGATATGATCAGATTGAAGACAATGCACGCTGGGTACTACGACGTGATAAATCTGTGGGTCTAGCTTCAATATGACATGATCAGTCGAAAGGAATGATCTTCGTAGGCCAGCTCACATGATGACAGACTTACTATAGGTGGTCTTCAGATATTCGAGGCGGATCGATTTGGAAATCCAGAATGTCGTATGTATCTATCATTCATTCATTCCGTAGCATCGACTCACGACTATCATGATAGTGCTGTATTTCAAATTTTCCCTAGGCGGTGTAAGCCTTTGAAACGTCTACATTGGCACCGTTTGACAACTGTCCCCATTTAGACTCCGTATTCCCAAAGATTTTTCCTCGACTTTAGAGCTCAGACCATGGAAGATGCAAAGCTTTGAGATTATCATATATATTGATGAGGGCTCTTCAATGTACGAACGAGATGTGGAGATGAGCACAAAAAGTTGTTCACAATGATTCTGAGGTCGAACGAACTGCAACATTGGTTATTATGACTGTTTAAGGTTAACTCTCTCTCTCGATTTATGGACCCGCCACAGGATCATTGTTCATTGCTGCCCGGGCCCTCCTGTTGGTCCTGTACGGTATGGTCGCAGATCCCCTGGCCCCCGGCACATTCCTGATGACGATGTGGATTTAGGTCGTGCTATTGGGACCTTGGGTGGGGCAAAGAGGTCGGAAAGGAAAGTGCTTTTGAGGATAACACGACTGAAGCTGCAGCAACCCATTGCTGTACCATTTTCTGAGCTCGTGACCTTACTTAAGCTGAGGACGATAACGTACCAAGGTGTTTACATTACTTGCAACAAATTACAAGGACCTGGAGCGCTTGACAGAAACGAAAAACTTCCAGTGACCACATTAGACGCTCGTAACAGACGCCCTTCCCCAGGGTGTCAGCGTGCCTCCTATCGGTCGTAATGAACAATCTGCCAATTTTCTTCCTTGAAATTAGACCCCAGGCTCTCCATCTTGACCATATTTCTAGAAGAGTCGATGCAGACGCACAGAGCACAGATGCGCGAGGACCATATTTCGTAGTGTCATGGGACAAAGGCTCGCATGGACAAAACCGCGGTCATGTAAATCCCCACCACGTTGCGCCGTCCAACGATTACATCATAGAGATTATTATTATGATGGGGGGAGGGATATGAGACATTCATAGCAGTTATCAGTGATGCCAAACAAATGGCAGCAGTCACTTTGTACATTCATACTTCTGACGCGCCTCTCGGAATTGTATGACCGTCATTCTAGACCTAGTAACGGCTGGAAAAGCTGTTGTAAACTCAGAATGGGTTCGAGATCTAACGGATGAGTGCCCAGACGACAAGTACCCGAAGAAATTATTTTTGTGAGGTCCCCGACCGTCTCTGGGAGATTATCTTCGCGCTTTTCCCTGTTGGCGATGGCACGTGCACTCTTGTGCCATCCCGCTAATTTTGCCCAGTATATTTCTATCAGAAATACGGACATTCGATGGAGGAGGGACCACTAGCAAGCATGACATAGACAATGCGCGTTCGTACTTCTGACACATGCTCCCGAGATTTTATGACTGAGCTGGAACGGCTGGAAAAGTAACAGGAGTGGATCACACATGGGTAGCAGCTGGGAAAAGGCGGGTGAGACGTGGGAAACGACGTGATGACTTCGGCGTACTGCGCCAACGGTTTCCAAAGTGGACTCAACCATATCGATGGTCCATCCGCACAATTTTTTTCCTGCCACGGCAAACACGTCCAAGAATACTCTTGAAGCGCAATCCTCGAGCGAAACGTCAAACTTCTGCGCGATCGCCCTCTTCTCATCGTCGTCGTTGTCTCCGACAATTTGGCTATTGCCTATGCTACATTCTCGGGTTCTTGGCGCAAAAAGGAAGAACCAGACTTGGTCGAGGTGCATCATGTAGAAACGGGGGCCGCCAAGTCCAAAATCGGGGCTAGCTGACTGGAATCCACGGGGCCAATGTGCGGACTGGAACCCAAATTTGCCGATGTCCATGAGCGCGGTGAGGATGCCGGTCGAGAAGTACTCATAGAATTCCATTCCTACATACTTGCAGGCATGAAACCAGTCTCGCGAAGAGGCGCGAGTTGAAATCAAACTTCCTACTGCACAAAACAGTGCGCTGCATGATTATATGGATTTCTCTGTTGTCTAAATTTGTCTTCAGCACAACCTTCCTCCCCTCTCAATTCTCAAAATTGTTAGGAGGCTACCACCACGTCATCGCGATGCATATTTTGGATATCCTCCAGAGGAGGAGTTACCAGAGTGTATTATGTGATTTTCTCTGCAAATCGGGTTCACTGCAAAATAATCATTAGTAGGAGCAAGTTCAAATGATTGTTTAATTAGATAATCCCTTGGCAGCCTCTTTCGCTGCCCACTGAGCGACGTGAGAGGTAGGGGTTTCCTGGTAGGTGAGTCACTAGCCTATGGATATGCATTTTTCTAATGCATATTAGACTACTGGTATTCGGGATTGCTACGCGAGGGCGGCTGGGTTGGTTGTAGAGTTCTTCTGTACAGATTGCGTAAGCGAACATGTTCGTCGGCGTCGCGAACCACGCTTGCTGCACCCCAACTAGCCATCTTCTTGATGCTCAGTGAATGCCAGACTAGCTGATTTTCTGCATTTACTGTGCGTCGTGGCGTCGGTTGCGGTGGTCGGTGCGGCCAAACCCACGGTCTACCGTGGCGGAAGGTATGTACCAGAACCTAGGTTTAAACTGACTGTGGACATCAATAGCAAATCACAGCCCCGGTGAATGTCCGATTCTCTACATGTGTACGACAACGAGTTAAATTTCAGGAATGGTGATAAGTACGACTACGCACCATTGTCGTTGGAATCATGAACCGCGAGAATCGGGCTGGAAGTAACCGCGGCGGACGCGACGGCTCAGTTGTTATTTCAAAACGTCCTTGAATACTGGCATGGTACTCGTCAGAGAAAGCCCAATAATTTTGGCGAACAACATTTACCTTCATCAGAGAATATGGTGCAGCTTTTGGTTCGACCCCGAAGGGTCTTAAGCCCGGGGCCCACGACAAGGGAAGCACGAGGAAAAGGGGCACGACAGCCCCTTCACCATCCCCGGGACGCACATTTTATATGGAACGAGGCGGGCGACGGTGGCGACGGGGAACCCTAACGAACAGAAATGTGTCCGCAAATATAATTAAAGAAAGAAATCAAACGAATTTCCGCAACGCCAACCCTCCTCGACCACCCAAAATCAGCACCTTTGATACACCTATGTTATATTCTTTCTCAGCAAGGCACATACGAGCAGAGCACAACACTAGCATCGAGGTGAACCACCCTGTCACGCCTGCGGATAGGCGTTTGAGCGTTGCCCGCCATGGGAATCGTACGCATTATTAAGCCTTCCGCCTCGTCTTGCCGTTGGAGCGCTGTTGACCTGGCGACTTGCAAATTCTTAGCGAAACGAACACGGCGTGTCTCTACAGGATGGTTAGCAACTTTAATGTGTAGGGCGTTGAGGATGATGGAGACAAGGGCCTTGGGTTGGCGACCAGCGCCAGTTTTAACAGTGGAAGATTTGGTAGTGCGCATGATGTGTAGCAGTGTGTGTGATAGTGAGGAAAGAAAGAAGAACGCGCGCCAGTGGACAATATATATATGACTATTTCAGAACGCCTTGGCCTTGGATTTACTGCTTATTCAAGATTACGTGGAGAGACCTTCATAGAATAATAACACGCCATGTGATATAAGAAAGTCTGGTATTCGAATTGAATGTCTCTAAACGCGGCTTTCCGTCGATATAGGTGGATAAAGCTACTTGCGCCACATTCGTACATCGATTATGGATCGGTCCTGTATGATGACGCAGAGCTCGAGGATATTTGTGCATTCAATGATCTGCACTTATGAAAAATAGCGCGACGCGCTGAGGAGAAAGCACGCGGATGCGCACATCCTGCGAGTGAGAGACCGCATGAGCTAACTATGGTATTTGGGCGATTGAAATGCGCAGTTTGGGTAATACTTGTGATTAGTGTTGCCACCGGCTCGGCTCTGAGCCAGCTCTGAACTTAGCCGAGCCGATTTGGAGCCAAGCTGGAGCTGAATTTTCAAAGCCAGCTATAGCCAGCTCAAGCTGGCTGTAGCTGGGCCCCAGTACTGACACATAGGTAAGCACCCTGCCTTGAGTAAAGCTCCCCTGCAGTGTTTACACATTTAGGATGTTTAGTTTCACTCATTACAGAGTTGGGGAGTAGTGGCTGTATGACTGGAAGCCAGGGTAGGGTCTTGGCACAAGGTGAGTAAAGATTTGATCATATCTCAGTCATTTCTTGACAGATTCCCTTCAATGTAGGATCATTTGAAAGCTCCATCTGAGCTAATTCTTGACGTGTTAATTTCTTGGCACTGCGTGCACTTGATCCCGCCTGTCAAGATAAAGTTGAGTAACACCATATATTCTCTTTATCATATCTCCCCCATTTCTTGACAGGTTTGCTTCAATCCAGCACCATTTAGAAGAGATTTTGGCCCTCTTTCTCGTCGCATTGACTCCTTGATGTAGCGTGCTTTTGTTCTTTTGTCATTCACCAATCCTTCATCCACATTTTATTTTACATGCATGTGGGGTCATATCTTACTCATTTGTGGTCAATTTCACTCCAATTATGTCGCTTTTTGAACCATTTTCTCTACACATGGGATTAATGCATTGCAAGCACTTTTGAGCAGGATGGAGCAATGAAACACGATAAAATAGGCTAGGTTTTATCATGGTCCACTTATAGCTTGAAATTCAAATGAAAACAACTTTATCCATGTGTATGTGATAGAATTACATGCAAAACTGGGCCTACATGACTGAAGAACATAGCCAGAGCCAGCTCTAGCTGGCTCTGGCAATTGAGCCGAGCCGAAAAAGCGGCTCCGGGGACTGAGCTTAGCCGGAGCCGAGCTGAGCCGAGCTTTGGCAACACTACTTGTGATGGACCAAACTAGAGGAATAATCCTGCATCAATCAATCCCCTGTCACACCAGAAAAGGGACACATCACTTACATAGTGCAACTAAGACCTTCTCTACATTTCTGGTCACATGGTTGACATCCAGTTTCCGTAGTCTCTTGTAATCATCTTTGCCCGTTATGCTGCTCCTAGTCCGCGATGAAACCAGACCCAACTGGCTGCTATAATCTCTGAAATCGCTAATGGATGATGATAGCACGTGATGCGCTTGCCGTAAGCTGCTTACCTCAGCCCAGCTAATTACACTTTTGCGCATCCTTCGGCATTACTGCACGGAAAGACGAATTCATTCCATCCCAATGGCATGTCATGCTGCCCTCGTAACCATTTTCATCATTTGGGATCCTCGCTTTTGCACTCCTAGCATGAAAGTTACAGCCGAGGACGCCATGAACCTATAGGCTGTGTAGCGAGCTGTGTCCATGCCAGCAGTATTCTACTAAAATGGTTGTTGTGTTCACGAACTGAAGTACTGACACCGCTACACAGGGTAATCGTACACGTACTGATCTGAGCAATTTTATGATGGATAACATCCCAAGTTGCTCGTTCATGTGGCTTTAAGGCTTCACATCATCGTTTCAGACGGTAACGCGACGGACACGGGATGCCCATACCGGTAATTTTAGAATAGCATGAGGAAAACAGCTTTGATCCTTAGCCCTCTCCGAAGTCGCCATTGCTGGTATTGGTGATCGTCGCATTGCGTTCGTATGCGCAATTAAGGTGATGGAGGACGGGTGAAATTGGTTTTATCAGTGTGCGTTTATAATCTGTCGAGATATAGATCGATGCGCTAAATGATGGTTGTTTGATCTACACATGCAGCGCCAATATTATGCTTAGGCATATGTGATTAATATGATGCCTGTCAAACGAGGTAAACACATCTTCGGTCGGCGCTCGATTACCATGCTACATTTCTCGCGAGTCCCGGGTGAATAGGAATCATTATGCATAGGAGCAATTGCCGTCACAAGCTAATTTCTGATCAATTACGAGTGCTGCGTGGCTCGAGGCAATGTTGTCGATTTGACTAATTTGGTGCCGAAAACTTTCCTTTAAATGCATGGCCAGTTCGATCTTCTTCGCACCCATTAACTAAGAACCGTCTGCTCAATGAAGTCGCTTCTCTTTACGCTTTACTTTTTCGCCTTGGCGATACCTTCCGAATCCACAGCCCTGCCATCCATCTCGACAAGGGGCGAAGCATCAACCAGCAACTCATATGGCGCTATATACCGTATGTTCCCACTTCATGTCAAAGCCAGCACTGAATGGCCCATCGTAGTCATGACAAATGAACCCGATGGAAATTATGTTATAGCCTCCCAGATCGGGGCAGACGGAAAACTGGTACACTTTCAGCCTGGCAATCTGGAAGGCACATGATACCTAATCTTCTAGACCTCTCAACAAGCCATTCCCACTCTCGGCCGTGGCGCTCACGGCATGATCTACCCAATTACACCAGACGCACTCTTCACTCAGGGAGCCATTGAAATCTCTTCCATGGGCGTATTGGCAGCCGTGAATGTAAGCGCTTGTCAAAATCCTCTGACACGATTTTTGCTGATGCCTCGTAAGGCGGGTTCTGACACCATTTCTGCGTTCAGTATCTCTGAAAGTGATCCTATTTCTCTCCAGCGATTAGGATCACCCGTGTGGAGCAAGGGGGAATTCCCTGCTTCAATTGCATTTAATAGAAAGGGAGACGTATTGTGTGTCTTGAACACTGGTTTTGTAAATGGCGTCAGGTTAGTCATATCATAGGCTTTGGCGCAAACATAGTCTAAGCATGTCAATTCCCTTCCAGCTGCTTCAAGGTCGACAAAACCGAAGGCTTGACCTACATCCCAAACACCACTAGACACTTGAATCTTAATATTACGACTCCGCCTACACTTCCAGGGAGCGCCAGTCAAGTAATCTTCTCTGAGGATAACAAATTATTGATTGCGGCCATCAAAGGCACTGTAACCAATGCGGGCTTCCTTGCAATTTGGGACGTTTATCCAAATTATTCGCTTTCTCATGGTTTCAGACGAGTCGCCTTATCGTCAGGTGCATTTTTCCCTTTTTCGCTCACTGTGATTCCGGGTCAAAACGCCCTTTTGGCTGCTGATCCCGCAATGGGATACGATATCTTCAGCGGCATTTCGGCGTCTAAGAAAAGCGTTGGGATATCTGCTTACCAAATTCCGGGACAGAACGCAACCTGCTGGTCTACATACAGTAGCAAAACTGGAAATTACTATCTCGCTGACCCTGTCGATTCTCGAATAATGGAAGTCAGCGTTGGCCAACATCTGAAATCAACAATTGTCCACGTACGTTATCTGATAGTGGATTCATTCATTCAATCATACCTATCACAATAAGTATTATTCAATTGGTGCCAACACTGTTTTTTTGGATATTGCGGCCACTTCTGTAAATGATAGGGGTATGTATGGGCGCCATTTGACACGTGATATTATTGATTTATGATCATTTTACTATAGCTTCCTTTACGTGCTTTCTGCAGCAACAAAAGTGGCCGTTGAAGTGTTCTCGTTGGATGGCCCTGGAAAAGCAAAACACATTCAAAGCCAGGATATTACTACACATGCCAAGGCCGCTGGCATCAAAATTGGTAAGTTCTCGGCGATATTTTGTGTCGCTGTCAGACAGATCATCTTTTTAGACCCCAACAATGTGATAGGAATGGCAACTTTTCCTAGATTTTGAGTCGTGCCATGGCTGGTATTGTATTTAATTAGATCATAGCTCTTGATACTACCTGACTTGACTTTTCTACATAAGTATCCGTACAGCTCGCGTGTACTAGTAGCCTTGCTCAAGTAACAAGTCGTCTGTCACTGTACTAATGGCTCTTATTAAGGACATACGCCTTGCGCAGCAATAGCCGCAACCCCCCAATCAGACAGAAAATGTGTCGGATGTAGCATTCGGCAAACCCTCGGCCACACCAAGGGGACGTCCGGCTGAATGTATAGAAGCGCGAGGGTACTTTTAGCGTAAAGCGTGCCAGAGCAATATGATTCTCTCTTGACGAGCTCCCACTACCTCGTGTGAGCTGCCTAGCCGGTTATCATCTCGCGCAGTTCATCCGTTCATCAAAATATGCCTTCGCGTGAGCCAGCTCCTACTCACGTGATCATTAATTCGCTTCATCTTGGTCGCACCCGCCAACTGCTTCCACGAACGGTTACACTTTTTGCACCTCCATGCATATACGTCCTGAAGCCGTATTTTGGCACTACAAATGCGCGTCCATCTGCAGAGGAGGAAAAGGAAATACGACAATTACTCCTGGATGTGAATGCTGCAATGCAGGAACTAGAATGTCTGGCTAACAAATGCTAAACTATGTGACTTAACCATGCAAGAAATTTCCAGAAGGGCAGAGGCAGAGGAAGCTGGCACTACAAATGCGCATCCGTCCGTAGAGGAGGAAAAGGAAATACGACAATTTTTTCTCCTGGATGTAAATGCTGCATTGCAGGAACTAGAATGTCTGGCCAACAAATGTTAAACTATCTAACCATGCAAGCAATGGCCAGAAGGGCAGAGGCAGAGGAAGCGCGTGAGAACTTGAGAAGTGTTGGCTACTGCTCGTTTGCCGTGTTACTGACCGATTGCTGCAGTCATCATAAGCCGTTTTATGCCGCACGATAGAGCCTCGCAGCATATTTTTTGCTTGATCTCACGTTTGAATTTAATGTCTACGATACTCGAGGTGATAATTTCATGCACGAGTGTCCATTGATTGAATGACATAGCCTCAGTTCCTCCTTGATTACCAGTCAAAAATGGCACAGGAGGGAGACTCTCTCGCGCCGAATGCAATGTCCCAAAGCGCTTAGCAAGGAAATAACTCGAGCACTATCTTGTTCGAGGATTTTCTCTTTTTTTTTCTCGTCAAAAGAATTATAACACTATCATACTATGTCAGAACGGTGTAGATTGCCATCAACTTCATAGATGAACGCGTAAATCATTCAACGCACGCACATAAAATTATCCTTACTTTGTCCCTAGCACATCAAATGTGAGATTACGCTAAAAATGCATCCGTGCTGCGAGGCTCTATCCGGCATAAAAACGGCTTGGGATGACTGCGGATAATCAGTCAGTAACACGAAATGAGCGTGAGCCAACTCGCACCTCGTAATTCCGGTCGTGAACTCGAACGGCGGTGCGACCTCCAATCCGCCCTCGTCAACGTGCTTGCGGATATTGAACGCGGCCAAAATGCCAGTGATGCTGAGGTATACCGAGAGTTCGGCAAAGTGGGCGCCTGGGCAGACTCTCCTTCCAAATCCAAAGACGAGCTTCCGTGCGTCCATCTGCGCTTTAATCTCCGAATCGGAAGACAGGAAGCGAGTCGGATCAAACTCGTACGCGCGATCAAATACTTCTTCGTCGTGTGCTATGGCCCTGTGGGAGTCCAGACGATTTATACTCGCGGCTGCAATATCAGGGGAGAAACACGTGCCATATGTTCGCGACGACGGTCGCCCCTCGTGGAATGCGATATCCCATATAGGCATCTTCCTCCATCGCTCGGTGAGGAAGACCTGAATGGAGGATAGACATCACATTTTCAAACGTCGAACGCGAAACGACATACCCAACGGAGCAACTGGAGCGAAGCGCAAGACCTCCTTAATGACAGCACCCACATAAACGAGCTCATCTTGATCGTCCAAGTTGGGCAACCTGTCTTTGCCCACCACCCGGTCAATCTCGTCCTGGGCACGCTTCTGCACGTCGGGATATAGCGTCATGAGAAGTATGAACGAAAGGACTGATGCTACGGTCTAAGCCAGCGTATCCGACCATCAGCCGAGCTCGTCCCAAAGAAGGATGATATTCCTGACCGTGTCCGCGCCCCCAAAATACAGGGCCCCGCTGGCCCATTTGATGATGTCTTCCTCCTCAGCGTCAATCGCGCGCCCATCGTCTGGTCGGAGGTGTTGCGAGGAGAAGGACTCTATGAAATTGCCCGAGTCCTATCGAATGAATAAACGATCGGCAGACGTCAGACAGTCAGATCGAGCACTGACGATCTGTTTCTTGGCCCACTGGTAGGGCATGTTATCTATATCCCACATGCGGTCTCTGAAAAAAGCTGCCCGGCGTTTATACGTGTTGCCAGGGAACCACGACGGCAGGAAACGGACTAGATGCGCGTGCGGACATCAGTCATCGGCAAGCGGTCCAAGTACGTAACCCACGGATAGGAAAGAACTCGACGAGCCAGCCGCTTGCCTTGTTGATCGCGTTGTGGATCAAGAAAGCCTCCTCCATGAGGCGGACAAAGTGATCGTTGTTGTTTGTGACTTGCCATCCATATGCCACGTTGAGAATGACTGCGCCCGCGTTCCTGGTTAGGCGCGATTAGGTTAATGTTGTGGGTTATAGCAGAGTATCTAGATTTACCTCCTAACGTGTTGGAAGAAATCAGCTGGCTGGTGCAGCATGCCCCTTAACATGACGTGACGCTCGTGCTCCATTAAATTTCTGTACTTTTTAACCGCGCGCGGGTTGAGACTGGTCTGCAGCAGTCTTCTGTACTTTTTGAATCTGGGGTGCAGGACGGAGGTGCTGAATACGGAGGGCCGGTCGCCCAAGATTGCCCGAGGGGCCCAAGACGAGAACAGCCAAGTGAACGGTCGCAGGAGGCAGGAGAGAGACGTGGAAGTAGCCGGAGCAGGCACTGAGGAGGAAGACGAAGACTTTGAGTGAGGTCGATCTGAGTAAATATTCGACCGGGTTTCAAGAAGGTCTATTACAGCTCGGGCAGAGTTGATGATGATTGTAGAATTATCAGAGATGCGTAGGTGAATAAGAGGACTTTCTGGGTTGCCCGATCGAGTAAGAATGGGACGAAGCGCTGCTCAGTGGCTAGACGCACCGTAAATCTGCGACCAGTCCGCGTACGCCTTCCATGGCTCAGAAAAGGGAATTTGATAAATGTTTCCGGAGAAGAGATGCGATGGGGGACCTGGAGGAGACCGTACAGTCGGCGAGCACGGTTGTAGAACGCTACTGCGAGAACGAGGGCAAAAAAAGCCGGGAGGGCGAGGAGGAGGGAGTTGTCGGCCATGGAGACCAGAGCGCGCTGGCGAAGGTTAAGCTTGGATTTATATCATTATTCGAAGCGGCCCTCCTATTTTTTTTGGTACAGCAGCATGCTAAGAATAGGGTAATGGCGAGGGGCGGTTTGATGACCGAGATTGCCGCCGAGCGCGGAGAGAACTGCCGAGCGAGTGTCTCACATGAACACACTCGCATGAATTCATGCAATACGCTCATGAATTCATGCATTACGCTCGTGCCCCACCCGACGTCTGTTACTCCAACCTGCCTCATAAAATGCCCGTCAGCTTTGAGACATTTCATCACACACCATGTCTACCTCTGCGTTCTACGAGCCTTTCTATGACATTGACCGTTTCATGACCGAGGTCTTCCACCCCGCCGAGCAGCGCATCGCACGCCGCGGCGAGCAGGGCGAGGTTGTCACCCGTCCGTTCAGACCGAGGTCGGTCATTGGCCCCCTGCTGACCACGCCCACATCTTGATGTGCAACAGGATGGACCTCCACGAGAACGAGAAGGAGAATCTCGTCACGGCCAACTTTGAGCTCCCCGGCCTGACGCCCGACCAGATCAACATTGAGGTGCGCGACGGCCGTCTTACCCTGTCGGGTGAGATAAAGAAGCCCGAGCATCTGGACGAGAGCGGATATTCTCTCAAGGAGAGGAGGTACGGTAAGTTTTCGAGGACGATCCAGTTGCCTCAGGGGGTAAAGGTTGGTTTGGTGTGTCCGTTACCCGTCTGCCGTGGTGCTCACGGGTTTGTAGGAGAGCGATATCAAGGCGAACATCAAAGACGGTATTTTGTGCGTCACGTTCCCCAAATCGACGCCCGAGATGGCGCCGAAGAGGATCATCGTCAAGTGAATCCCTGCATATGAATTCTGTATTCGTATCTCGTCTAATGTCTGTTATTGCAACTGTATTCATATCTAAAACAAGAGACGCATTCGAGGGTATAAGTCCGCGTCGTGAATAAGTTATGTGCAAGAGGAGTCGTGAAAACGGTTTGGAGAGTCAATCTAACATCTCCAGCACGTTCTCGAGCACCACTCTTGGCTTTAGAAGAAGCCTTTTTTCAATCGTCACATCTTCATCGCCTATGCTTTCCCTGTTTCCCATCCGGGTCGTACACAGCAGCCCAAGCTCAGTCGTAGCCAACACCGCAGCCGAAGCCGCTCCTTCATTTGTACCAGCTCCGTTATTCCCATTCGTGATACCGCTAGGCTGGACCTGTGCATGGGGCGCCATGTAGTCGTACATCGTGGCTGGGTTGAATTGGTGTGTGTGGTCCATCGCGATGACGTCAAAGGACGTGGAGAGGATTTCTTCCCGGAGGGTCGTCGCCAGCCGCGTGGCGGACCGCGCTAGCCGGCGCACCTGATCACCAAAGTGCGCTTTGAGAGACTCTCGGAGTGGTGTGGTGGCATTGGCATTGGTGATGGTGCTACTGACGGTCGAGTTGGCGTTGCTCGTAGACGCGGTCGATACAGACGAGGAGGCAAGAGAGGCAAAGGAGGCTTGTGTGGACAGTGAGCGGGGGTTGGGGGGAGAGGATGAGACGGTGGGAGAGGATATATCGTGGATGGAGGTGCAGCCCGAGATGAGAAAGACGTCGGCGGACCAGCGGATAATGGTATCTGTTAGTTTCTGGGCGGCATAGTCATCCAGCGTCGGATATACAGCATGGATATTTTTGTGGGTAAGTGCGCGCCATTTGGATGAGGTTGGCTGAGCTTCTAGCGCTGTTGTTGGTATGAGATATGCTTCCGAGAAGATAGGACGTACCGGCTAGCGACATCCGTCTATGAATCTGTGATAGGATGCTGTCTGCTTCGGCCGGAAAACCCAGGCAAAAGGCGGAAAGGGCACGGGCGAGACAGAGTGCGACGGATCCTTGTAGAGCCCACTGAACCAAAAGGGGATCTTGCGAGTGATCTCTGGTTGATAAGATGCGCGCGAACTTTGGACCCAGTCGGGAAGTGGTATCGCGCATGGCCTGAGCGGATCTGGAAGCCAGAATGGCGCGGGACTCTGGCGTCGGGGCGAAGGCGCATACCTCGGTGGCCGAGGCGGCGAACTGGAGAATTTCAGAGTTGATATCTTGTAACGCTTGGATGACCTGTGCGCCTGACCAGCTGTCTGTGCGGGTCAGATAAACTTCCGTGCTTCGTAGCCTCGCTCGGTCTTCGGGCGTGCTGGTTGATACGTGCTTGGGCGGTAATGGTGGCACTGGGGGCGAGGCTGGCGCATGCTTTGAAGAGCGCCCTGGCCTGACATCGACCGAACTGCGCCTGGAGAGCAGGACGTCTGGCTTGGGGGCAGGAACGGAGTCGCTCCTCTTGCGCTCAGTCAGCTTGCGTTCCCGGTCCCTTTCTTTCCTGACCTTGTCCATCTCGGCTTCACGCACACGCAGCATGTCCCTGGTGTCCTTGAGCGTCTTTTCTAGGATCTTGCAGCGCTCCTCCAGCATGGCAACATCATTTTTTGTACGGGCAAGTTCGTTCCTGGTGAATTCAAGATCTCTGCGCATGTATGGTATTGAAAGACAAGGCGCATCAGAGCCTTCACGTAAGATGACAGAGGGCGTGTGAGCGGGGGCGATACGGAGATACTCGAGGGCTGAGTCGTACAAGGTCTTGAGATGAACGGCGGCCAGCGAGAGCATGGCTGCCGTCTGATATCGCAAAACCTTCGGGAAAGGGACTGATCCCGCACACGTAACCGCCTCGTGTCCTGCTCCTCCCATGGCCCACGCCCTCTCAACGGGCTCAAGAAAGCATTACGCTGGCCCTTATCGCTCTCTCGTCCTCGCCATCGATGTCGGTACAACCTTCAGCGGAGTAAGTCTTTCCCTCTCATCAATTTCACTTCCGATCACCCATATCTAGGTATCATATGCCATACTCGAACCAGGCGAAATACCCTTGATCCACAGCATTACCAGATTCCCTGGCCAGGAACATGTCGCTGGTAATACCAAAATCCCCTCCGTCATCTATTACGACAAGGAGGGCTCCCTCGTGGCTGCAGGCGCAGAGGCCGATACAGCCGCAATCGTCCCCCAGGCAGAGGACGAGGGCTGGATAAAAGTTGAGTTGTGAGTCCACATCGTCATCCACCCTGGCCACTCAACAGCGAGCCATGGTTGTCAAGGTTCAAGCTACGTCTCCGGCCACGCACCATGCGTCTCAACATGAACGGCATGCGCTTCAGCCCTCTGCCAAATAAGAAGACGGCCGTCCAAGTATTCGGCGATTTTTTGGGTTATCTCTATGGGTGTACGAAAAAGTTTATCATAGACACACATGCAAACGGTGCGGCTTTGTGGAGTGCCGTTGAGAGTCATATCCAATTTGTGCTGTCACATCCAAACGGATGGGAGGGTCCGCAACAGAGCAAGATGAGAAGGGCGGCGATATTTGGCAACCTCATTCCGGATACGAATGCTGGCAAGGCGCGGATTTGGTTCGTCACAGAAGGAGAGGCCAGCTTGCACGCCTGTGTGCTCAACGGCCTCGCAGCAGATGTGCTTTCAGTGAGAGTGTTGGTGTTTGGCACATGATCGTCATATTAATTAAAGAACACCAGAGCCCCTCGCAACATGGTTTCCTCATTGCTGATGCAGGCGGAGGAACTCTGGACATTTCCTCTTATGGCATTAAAGCCACCTCCCCGTTGGTGATTGAGGAGATTGCTCCCCCGGATTGTGCGTTCATGACTTACACCTTGTCTTCTCTGATAACCTCCAATCTGTGTAGGCATATTTGCTGGATCTGTCTTCGTTAGCCGCAGAGCACGAAAATTCCTAGAGGGTTTGTGGTAGCTCTTGATTTGATACATTTATACGACTTCAATTCATCACAGAGAAACTGAAAAACTCCAAGTATGGAACACCAGACGCACTGGACCATATCACTAAAAAGTTTGATGAGAGCACCAAACGGCTTTTCAGAGACAAGAAAGAACTGCAGTTCATAGCTTTTGGTTCACCACTAGACAAGGTTGGTGGTATCTATGCCGATAATCAGTTGATCTGATGTGTACCAGGACCTTTCGGTCGGCATACGCGGTGGGCAACTCAAGTTAACTGGGTAAGAGCTTATTATTCGTCAAAGAGAGTAGTGATTGACTCTTGATCCATAGACAAGAAGGTTTGTTGTAAGCGTCGTAGGGGATACAGCTCAATGAAATATATTTACAGTTGCAAACCTCTTTGAGCCCTCCGTCGAAGGTACTAATATTGCAGCCTTTTGTCTATCCTCTTTTCAAGTATCTTTGCTCTTCAGCTGCTGTTGACGCTATTAAAGCGCAGATCGATGCGTCAAAAGGCATGATCAGAGTAATTCTACCCACACTTACAGTCACTTCTCTTTGACATGTCGCGCTCTAGTCGGTGTTCCTAGTCGGAGGATATGCAGCATCTTCATGGCTATTCTCGTACGTCCGGCCCATATTCACATCGTTTTATAGTCTCACTTTATGTCAACCAAACAGGCAACTGCAACAACGTCTAGGAAAGTACGACATCGTCGTCAGTCGTCCTGATTCTCAAACGCAAGTCTTCCAATCTCCTTGCACGCTTTCGCCTTCTGATCTCGCCCTAGATCCAAGGCTGTTGCAGATGGTGCTGTCGGGTTCTTCTGCGACCACCACGTTTCTGCGCGCATGTCCAAATTCATGTATGGCGTCGAGTATCTACGGGAGTTTGATCAGGCTAACCTGGACCACGTTGCACGGGAGGACCGCCTATGTGAATTGCCATCGGGGCCCAGGTTGCTGCCTGATGCATTTGATTGTATTTTGGCCAGAGTCAGTGTCGGCTATCTCTTTCTAACTAGGGTGATTATGACCGGATCAAACAGGGTGTGCAAGTCAAAGAATCAACCGTGTTCACGAGGAAGTACTCTACAGAACTGACAAGTCTTTCGCTCCTCTCCGTGTTTGAAGTTGAGATTTGGTGCTTCAGAGGTGGTAATGAAATACCTACGTGGATCGACAGACAATCGGGTTTGTCCTTGTTTTCCTTCATCTTCTAGGCTGACGTGTTGGAAAGATACGTTCTCGACACTATGTATCGTGCAAGCCGATTTATCGCTCCTGAGCGGAAGTGCAGAGCCAAAAGTTAGTAGAAGCGGAAAGCAATATTGGACCATTGTGTTTTCCGTCGAGATACACTTTGGGCTGACCGAATTCAAGGCGAGAATCAAATGGGTGGATGATGTATGTTTTTCTTGGCTTCCCTTCTGCTTATGTTGACACAACTCTTGTGCTAGGGCAATACCAAATAGTAAGAAATTTCTCATTTACCCATTCGATTTTTCGTGTTGAATGGCAAAATAAGCGGCCCGGCGACCATCATTTACAATGAACATGGACATCGCGCTGTGGATGATGATGAACCAGATATGTATCCAGAAGACGACCATTCCGTTGGAGGAGGAACGCCTCGCTCCGAAAGACTTCGTTCACTCCCTGTTTCACGTGCGCGCTCTCCAACAGGAACACCCCAGCCCAGCTCTCCAGGCGGCAATGATGGCAGTAGCATGCATAGCGGGGATGCAAATGTCATCAGGGGTATTCCTCCACCTGCAGCCATGCCCCATCCCCACGGGCTTGCCAGAGAGCGTACTCTGAGCAAACCAACGACACCGAAAGTGACATCGCCAACTGTTCCACAGATGGAAAGAGAACCAAGCAGACAGGGCAGGAGAGACCGAGGGATTTCCTCGAGGGCTAGCAGCGTCACTGGTGCTAGGATCGGCGAAACGCTTTCATCCGTATGGGATCCTCAGTTAAGGTCACCTATCCCGCCTCTATCTCCACAAACACGGCCGCCGCAACCGCCAACTCCACAACCACCCAGTCAGCCTCGGTCCCAGCAACATACACCCAAGCCAAAGAGCCGCAAGTCGTCCATGAGCGCTTTCTCCCATGCCGCATCTCAACCGTCGCCACCGCCACCACCACCATCACATCCTGAATTGGCTACGCCGGCCCAATCATCACCGAGACCTCCATCCACACCAGGTCAAGGACAAGCAGCCTCGTCGAAGCCCGCATCAGCACAGGCTTCGCCCAAACCATCGCATGCCTCGCCCAAACCGTCACATGCCTCGCCCAAACCTTCACATGCCTCGCCCAAGCCATCGATACTTCCCCCTTCTCGTGGGCTGTCCAGGGTTGCGACCCCACATAAACAGGAGAACCCGTTGAGCCCTCTTAACCCATCTGCTCAGGCGCAGCCCGAGCTTGGTGCGGAAGACATTACCGCGGCTCCGGTTATGGAAACCTGGGCTACGAACGAGGAAGTGGCCGCAGGTGGGGCTAACGATACTGACTTTGGCGCACAAGATGCAGGGTGGGGCGTTGAAGAGTCAAACGAAGCTTGGGAGCTTGGCGGAGATAACGCGGCTGGTTTGGATGTCGTCCCTGGCGCATTTGATGGTGGTGGTGCTGAAGGGGCAGGAGGTGGTGAAGACCTGTTGGGTGGCGGTCCGACACCGCTCATCGACCCGGTTGGAGGATCGACACTGCTCTCTGGATCTATATCGTCTTTGATGTCCTCCAACCCCGTTGCTGGGCTGAGCCACAAGCTAAGCAACTTTGGGTTTGGGTTTGGGTCTGCTAAGAACGCGGATACGTCATCGGTCCCAGCGTTCAGTGCCAGTTTTGGTTTAGGCGGTAAGAAGTCGGATGAGATAGAGCTCAAGTCGGGTATTGTGTGGGGATCCTCTGCGGCAAAAGCAGCTGCAGGGAAGGCAGGAGCTGCCCTTGGAGCTTGGGGTGCACCATCGGCGAAGGCAGCTGCAGAGAAGGCGGGAGCCACTCTTGGAACTTGGGGGTCACCATCGGCATGGGGTAAAAAGCCGCAGTCCGCTGCCGGCTCCAAGGCTGTTACGCCTAATACCCCAGGGACGCCGCACATACCGGAACAGATGACCCAATCTGCTCAACTTCCCCCTGCACTGGAGGAAAACTCTGCTGAAGAACTGGGACTACCAACTGAGCCTATTCAAGCCCCTGCCGCAGAAGGGAAACCTGCTGAGGAGCAGGAACTGACAGGCGAAACTGCCCAAGCTTCCGTCTCTGAAGGGAAGACTGTCGAGACGCCAGAGCAGGCGGGTGAAGCCGCCGCCGCGATAAATAAGAAGGCTGCAGAGGAAGGAGCTCATGGTGCGGAAGAAGCGAATCCTGCAGTGGTTCCGCAAAATGAATTAGCTGAAAGCAATACAGCATCAGCTGAGGCGGATCCGCAAGGTGTATTGGCTCACGGCGACCAAGAAGAAATGCCTGCTCTCCTGGTGCCAGCAGGGGAAACAGGTGAACCATCTGGAACGGAGGCGAAACCAGATTCTGAAGGACAAACTGTTGATGCACAAGTGACCGCCCCGCCCCCTCCTGAAGACGAAGGTTTCGAAGTCCAGAATAAGAAAAAGAAGGGGAAAAAGGGCAGGCAAGCGCCAACGGAGCCTTCGTCGCCAACGACACCCACAGTGGAGAACGCGTGGTCAGGCTCTTCCAAAAAGAGCAAGAAAGGCCAAAAGAGTTGGGAAAATGAAAATGTAGAAGATCCAGGCGCAGAGCAGGCTGGAGAACAGGGGAACGATCACTCATGGTCAACTCCTTCGAAAAAGGGCAAGAAAGACCAGAAGGGTTGGGCTGCGACGGCGCAAGGGCTTAAGAGTGCTGCCGACTTGCAGGAAAATGAAAATGTAGAAGATACAGCAGAACAGGCTGGAGAACAGTGGAACGAGCAGGCACAGTGGTCGACCCCTTCGAAAAAGGGCAAGAAAGGCCAGAAGGGTTTGACTGCAACGACGTGGGGGTCTACGGACGCTCTCGACTCGCAAGAAAATGAAAATGTAGAAGATACAGCACACCATGCCGGAGAACAATGGAGCGAGCAGGGACAGGGACAGGAACAGAGCGGGGATGTAGAATCTGGGGAGACGCAACAGGAAAATGCTGAGCCAATACTGGCGGCGGAGAATACAGAAGGACAGGGCGAGCTTGGGGCTGCTGATAAACTGGAGGAAGAAGGTCAAGGGGATGATGATGGTCAAGCCCCGCCAGAGGGTGACAATAATGAAGGAGATGAAGGCGAAGAAGACAACAAACCGACTACAGGCAACAAGAAAAAGAAGAAGAAAGGTGGTGGAGGCGGTGGAGGCGGCGGTGGGGGGGAGGAGCAGGAAAGAAGAAGAAAAAGTAACATGAACAATTCTTGCGTATGCTGATGCTTAGACATACTTTTTGACGACTTGCTAGAATGTATATAACGTATGTAGCTCAATCTTGTATCAAGGAATGCCGCGTGGCAGTGCGGCGTTTCACACAGACCCATCACCACAAATTAATATGGGCTAGGGCCCTTGCCACTGCTTGCGCTCTGCGCCCCATCCGAGTAATGGTCCCAGACCTCCCTTTGGACGTTTGGCTGCAAATTGTCGAATTCATTCCCGAGGATGAGCTGGACCAGCTCTTGGGTCTCAACAGCCTATTCTTCCACACCGTGATGAAGAGTCGGTATAAAGACATCCGAATATCGAATTCGCCAAAGGAAGCGAAGAGAAGCTTGTCCCTTGTACGACGTTTATCGTACGTAATTGGGATCGTTCATGACTTCCATAACATAACTAACGATGATGGTGATGGCCATATTTGCAGTGATCCATTTGTCGGGAATCTCGTAGAAAGCCTCAGTCTTCGTTTTGAATTTCTGTCTATTCCAGCTCGTCCTACCTCTCCGAGCTCCTTCTGGAAGGAGCGGCTGAATGCCACGCTCAGCAGAGTTGTCAAGCGCTATCGCTCGCCGACACCGCCCAGCGGCGAAAAGCTGTGGTTCGACGAAGTGGTGCCCATATTTCCTCTGATGCTCAACGTGAAAGAATTCTCTGTATACCTCTATTGCACTCCAGGCTTCGTCGATTGTCCGTCTTTCTTTTCACCTGCGTGGAGCACTTTTGGCAGCAGGCTGCGGAAAGTTTCTCTGGGAGGTGATCTTGATAGTATCAGACGTGTCTTAGTCACGAAACCTCACTTCCAATCTTTGGAAGAGTTGTCAATGGAGTTTGTGCGGCAGAATCTCCAAGAGAGCGTGGTACACGGACTATATATCGCCCAGGACATCATTCCTATTCTCAATGACTTTGCGCCGAGGCTGCAATTCTTTCGATTATGGTGTTGGGCCAAGTTCGACCTTTCTTCATTTCTCAAGCGCTTAGGACCTTTTCCCAATCTCAAATGCCTCAGTCTCCGTGGCCACTTTGACAATGCCTTCCAAAATGATGGTTCGGGCATCCCCGATTTTCTTCGTCAAATGCCGAAGCTTCGGGACTTGGAATTACGTCTCAATCCTCAAAGGGCAGGATTAGACCCTAGCGCTGAGCAACCTCTTGCCCAATCACTTGTAGAATGCACTTCGGACCAGAGGTTGTTCAAAAATCTACATTCTCTTCAGCTGTATCCTACCAATCGGCCCGAAGGCACTGACATTTTGCTGAATAGTATTCAAAGGTCTTCACACACTCTTACGGCACTGACAATTCGTGACCGTTATTTACACTCTGAGGAGATAGCGAGGGTTATTTCCGCACTGAAAGAGTGCACCCAGCTACGGTATCTTCGCATGAATGTACGGACCCTGAACGTTGACATATTCGACATGCTGTCAGACGCTTTACCCCATCTGCACCAGCTATCTTTGTATCTGACCGATGGATTTGGATCATCGGAGAACATGGTAAGTTACCGATGACTACAGATGAGTAAACAAGTGACCCTACCACAGCAGGCGTTCCTCGATGCGCTCCAAAACCGACAATATCTCACTTGGCATCTGAGGGATATTGGGTTATGGCAAGGGGGATATGGAGTCGAAAGAGACAGCATGTTTGCAATTGCTCAACGCATTCCTAGCATTCGCACGTTATGGGGTAATGGACAGGGGCATCTGCCTGTTGCACTGCACGCTAATCCATTTCCTTAACTCTCATTTATACTGGACCTCATGTCATTACGGACTTTACGAATTATACTCGGACCTGAAACACATGGAAACGTCTGTGAGCAGGAGTCATAAGTACACCTGGCACAAGCGTGCCGTGCCGAACAGCCCTAAATAGATTATTCGGGTCGGCCCGGAGCTCGGCGTTTGCCGGATGCCGAAATATTTCGCAAGGCATCGGCTTGCTCTTCTTGTTACCCAACCACCACCATCCCCCATCTCGTGTTGGTTTCGGAAGCCTTTTTCATCTTTGAATTCGCCAGAAGGCCTTCACGATTACGTCCAACCAAACATTTTTCACCACGCGCTTCTCTCTGTGTCGAGGCAGAGGATTCATGCTTCGTCCGCCTATCGATATCCCGGAGCATAAACGTTTCTTACCCAAATTCCTTTCAAGTACTGCAAGTTGATTTCTGGATACATATACGCTTATTGATACCGTTTACAGCGTTGAATTAATACAAATACGCCCAGTATGGCATCAGGAGTAGTGAACATCCGCCGCGATGTTGATGACAAATTCTACCGTTACCGGTGAGTAAAATTACGATCTTATGGTTGAACGAACAAACTTATGTATTAATTGTAGTATGCCCCTCCTTACCACCAAAATCGAAGGCAAAGGCAATGGAATTAAGACTGTCGTACCCAACATGTCTGATGTTGCTCGAGCCCTCAGTCGCCCTCCTACGTATACCACCAAGTTCTTTGGATGTGAACTTGGTGCTCAGACCTCGTTCGATGAAAAGAATGACCGTTATATTGTCAACGGTGCCCATGATGCGGAGAGACTTCGTGAGCTTCTCGACGTCTTCATTGAGAAGTTCGTCCTCTGCAAATCTTGCAAGAACCCCGAAACCGAACTTGTCGTCACCAAGGCTGGCAAGGTCGAGGACATTATCCGCGACTGTAAAGCCTGTGGCGTGCGGACAGGGGTTGACATGCGCCACAAGTTGACAACTTTCATTATCAAGAATCCTCCTGTCAAGGCCAATAAGGGCAGAAAGAAGAACGTAGGTGACGCAGCGGCGGGTGTTGGTGGAGGACACTCCAAGCAGAACGGAGAGAATGGCCACGAGGCCGAAGCACAAGGCGCCGAAAGCGACGATGAGTTAACTAAGAAGATCGAGGCCGAAGCCGCTGATCTTAATGCCGATGCAGCCCTAGCCAAGGAAGACTGGTCTGTAGATACGTCTCCGGAAGCCGTCAAAGAACGCATCAAGGCTCTCGAGAATAGCATGGCGGCCGCTGTCATCGCGGGAGACGATGAAGGTGGTAGCGATGAGGATGCCAATAGTCCTTACTCGCAGCTCGGTCAGTGGATCGAGGAGAATCGTGACACCGATGATGCCAAAAGCACTGCCATTGCTATATACAAGAAAGCCGAAGAACTGGGCATTGAGAAAAAGCACAAAACAATTGTCGTGCTCGTTCAGGCGTTGTTCACTACCGATATCGTTACTGAGATTACGAAGTACGGACCTTTATTGATCAAGGTATTTTATCTTCTTTTCTTTCTATTGCAAACTGTTTACTCAATCCTATATAGATGGTCACCTCCGAGAAACATCAAAAGTCTTTACTAGGTGGTATCGAACGTCTCGTAGGTTGAACTATCCGGAGCTTCTTGCGGCGGTCCCTAAGATCTTGATGGCGCTCTATCAAGCCGACATCCTGGAGGAGGATGTTATTAAGCAATGGGGCACTCACGTCAGCAAGAAATATGTTGAGAAAGAGATCAGCAAGAAGGTGCGCAAGGCTAGTGAGCCATTCTTGAAGGTTTGTTCTATCTCTGTGAATATGTTTGATGCAGTGCTCATTTCCCAATTAGTGGCTCGAAGAAGCTGATGATGACGATGACGAGGAGTGATCTCGTTTATTTTCTTTGACTCTGGACATAAGTAGTTAGACTCTAGTGCTGCTACGTGAATGATATTGATTGTATTGTATGGACATAAGTACTAGAGCTTCCTTAAATAGACACCTCCTCTTTTGACTTGTCGCTGAATCGAATCCCAACCTCAGCGCTCAGCCATGAATGACTTGGTGGACTCGATGCTTGATCTGATGCGGCGCATGCCGCCGACACGCACGGAGGAGAATGTGACGACCCTTATCAATATCTGCCCAGACTATGCAGACGATCTGCTCGGCAGCGTTGATCAACCTCTGAAGCTCAAAGTGGATCTAGCGACGGGAAGAGAATATCTCGCCTGCGACTACAATCGAGATGGCGAGAGTTACAGGTGAGGAGGAGGAAAGGTTCCCGCGAAACGGACCGTCTATGCATGATGCCCTCATTAACACGAAACAATTGTAGGTCACCATGGTCAAACGAGTATGATCCTCCTTTAGAGGACGGAACGATGCCGACGGCAAAACTGCGGAAACTAGAGATTGCGGCCAACGAAGCATTTGACACGTATCGCGAGCTGTACGTTACTTTCTCTTTCTTTCTCTCTATATCGATGGGTCCGCGTTGCACCCGTGTTCTCACGTTATTCATAGATACTACGAAGGGGGCGTTTCATCCGTATATCTTTGGGAACTGGAGGATGGTGGATTCGCAGGAGTCGTTCTGCTGAAAAAGAGTAGGCTCACGGGTCGTGATTCAGTTCGAACCTGATTTTTATTTTATTTTTAAAAAAATAGCGATGACTCCAAATTCACCGAACGAGCCTTCTGGGTCATGGGACTCTATTCATGTATTCGAGCAGCTGAGCGGGGACGCCAGGCGCATTATAAGCTAACGTCCACGATTATGCTGCAACTTGTGACGCGCAAGGCATCGGAAGGTGATGATAAGCAGAATGGAGAATGGACAAGAATTGAAGGTCTAAAACGGGAGGGCGAAGTGAGTCTGAGTGGAAGCATGACACGCCAGGTATGCCTCCGTAATCACATTGCACGTTCGTCCAACCGAAGAACGATGTAGACCGAACAAGACTTTCCATTACATGACGTAACATCCCATATATCAAATACCGGAAGGATGGTGGAAGAAATGGAGATTAAAATGAGAAACCTTCTGCAAGAGGTCAGATGCATGAAGATTGCTGAATGACACATGTTTGACCCCCCCTGGACATAGGTGTATTTTGGCAAAACAAGAGATGTGGTATTCGACTTGCGCAGCGTCGAAGACTTGGAAAATGCGCGTAGGCAGAGAGAATTACAGAAGGAACTCGTCGGTTTCATTAAACGGTGATCGCGGGCACG
Source organism: Amanita subjunquillea (assembly GCA_020011035.1). Lineage (NCBI taxonomy): Eukaryota > Fungi > Basidiomycota > Agaricomycetes > Agaricales > Amanitaceae > Amanita > Amanita subjunquillea. The sequence goes on from JAEBUT010000027.1 coordinate 555,511, forward strand.
CGAGAGACGAGATACCAGGCACGGAGTTGAGTATTCGGTAATTAAGCTTGCAACACCAAGTAGACGAGCCATTCATTTTACATGACATCAATTATTAGTGGCGGGTGAGCGCCGCATCGGCGATAGGGTTTGCATGAATTGTAATCTAGCATCGATTAACGTCAACAGACGCAACGGGCGTTGAACCAGCCGCTTACACGCGTCAAAGTTATCTCGCTAAGAGGACGATTTTTGTTATTGACTGGTGCACGCTCCATGGCATCTAGTGTCGAGTCGCCGCCGTCAATTACTTTACCGAAGATGGTGTATTTGCCATCCAGATGGGCCTGTTTGGCATACGTGATGAAAAACTGCGACTTGTTCGAGTCTGGACCCGAGTTGGCCATCGCAACGACGCCTCGGGTATTGAACTATTCCCATGAGTGGCAAATTATCAGATGGCAAGAACATTGCGCGCCGACCTTGAGTGTAGTACGTATCTCGTCTGCGAATGTGTCTCCCCAGATACTCTCACCCCCTTTACCTGTGCCCGTCGGATCGCCGGTTTGGATCATGAACCCTTTGATGTTACGGTGGAATAGACAGTTATCATAGTATTTGGACGCGCATAGCGCAAGGAAGTTCTGAGCGAAAGTGAGTAGACAAATGGCACGGCATTTGACCTGCTTCCACCTCTGCTGTCTTTGGCACTGCTTCACAGAATACCTCGATCTAACATCGTTTAGCTGCGTTTCAGGCAACGACATACGAACTGCATGCCTTTATGTCGCCCTGTGTAGTGTGCAACGTAACAGACTGTGTCTAGGTTAGCATTGAATGAGGTGAGAAGCAAATGATGAGTACCATTGGGTGAGGCCGACTTATTTGTCCTTCTTGATCTCACACTTGACCACAACGCGTTGAACGGTGATCATCTTCAAGCCTTTGTTTTTATCTGGACGGTACCTCAACAGGATTTGGCCAATTCCTATCTGGACAGTGCTGAGGCATTTGGAAACATTTTGCCCAATTTTCATCTATACGGGGATCAGGGTCTAGGGGTACTGTCAGATCACTTTCGTTTCTGGTTGTATGATCAGAAGGTCCGATATCTCATGCACATGGCGACCCGTGCAGGACTCGCGGCTATAGAATGACAGAATCCAGCGTCGATGGGCACGCACATTCCTAGCCATGCCCGAGTATCCAAATCTTCTTACCCAAATCCGATCTATATCTCCCGTCGATCTGGATTCGTTGGACTGCTCTATTGCGGAGCGATACGCGGCGCGTGGCGAGCCTTTTGTGAACATGACCTCAAATCAGTTTTTCGCCTATAACCATGCTATCGGCGACGGCGCGGACATCCTCAAGGACGCTATCAAACAAGTCGCAGCTCGTGGCCTTGATACGAGTGCTGAAGGATTTTCTGACGAGGTCGCTGACCTATTTGTATGCTCTTTTTTAAATAAAAAAAACAGTACAGTCGTTCCAGACTGAAGGTCGCAGATAGTGCTAGCTATTAAGAACATATATCCACACATACTTGGAAAAGTGCATGCCCAAGCTTCGCCCTCCAGAGCCCATGACACTACAAAGACAGTCAATCATGCCAAGAAGCTTGTAGATCTATTCGTAGCCAACGGCATCGCAAAGTAAGGGGTCATTTTGTTTTATTGTTCGAAGCTCACAGGAGGATTTTTAGAGATCGTGTTTGTATCAAGATTCCATCCACAGTGGAAGCGTTGATTGCATGTTCGCAACTCTCAAAGATGGGCATCCAAACTCTTGGAACCGCTCTTTTTTCTGTTCCCCAGGCACTTGCGGCATCTCAGGCTGGATGCATCCATATTTCTCCCTATCTATGGGGTAGGAGAGTCTATACTTTTTCACAAAACTCTCATCAGCGATATAGAGCTTCGGGTTCATTTCGATAAATCATTCTATAAGGAATACGCCTCCCCTGTAACAGAGCATCACAGTATTCAAGAGATTCAGGCTATCCTAGAAGCATACGCAAAGGTCGGGTCGAAGACGGTCGTTATCCCAGCTAGGTCAGTAGACTCACGGTCTTCGGCATATAAGTGTGTTCGCTCATTGATGTCAGTGTCGTCAAGCCTGCGGAGGTTTGTCATCGTGTTCTCCATTGTAGCATGAGCTTTCAATAGCGATGAAATACAGGTGGTTGCCCTCGCCTCGATTCGTTCTCATCGTTTGACTCTATTCCCTGCAATCCTTGAAACCATGGAAGGGTTGCCTGCTGTTCCAGCTAATGAACTCGTAGCTCCTAAGACGCCAGCATTGGACGCATCCATCGTTGGTTTGTTGGTTTTGTTTCTTCATTTTCTCTGTAGCTCATAGTCTTTTCAGAGAAAGATTACCTTGCGGAGGATGGCCTGCTTCTGCGGCAAGCTATCGAAGCGGATCCCGAGGTCTCGAGAAAGTTAGAAGATGCTCTAACGATATTCGGACAGTTCGAAAAAGATTTGGTGATTGAGATAAAGCGTGTGGCTCGTACGATTTGAGCGTTTAAAGCGGTCTCAACCGAGGGCCGATTTTGTGGCGTCCCTCGGATCTATACTCAGACTCTTATTCTTTCCTTACCGGTATCAAGGGGATATATACGTGATGCGGAAGTTTCAACATGGTGACGACGGAAGTGACGGTTCAATGTATGCCAGGTAGATCTACTGAAATTAGTTGCATTGGAACTATCACCAACCTTTGAACGGTATGCCATCCGGTGGTCAACAATTTAGATTACTTCATTGTTCTCTTGTAAAATATTCGCTCGCCTCCGGGCAAGCTTTTACATTGACATAGCAAATAGAATGTGCTTGTCCAGTACAGATCTCAATAGATTCTTTGATCGCGCCAGGAATGAAGCAAATAGCAAGTCCGTGGACAAACGCCAATGCAAAGCAAAGCAATAAAGTTTATACAGCCAATAGAAAGGCAATGCGTGTGAGATATCCATACTAAACCGCATATGGTCATCGAAGCGGACTACCCTGATGCGCAAGAGAAGCGTGAACGTCTGATGCCAGCAATTGGAATATCATCGGTTCTGGCCAGTGATATCCCTGGTTCATGCCTTTTGCGTGGCGTACTGCGGCGGCAATCGCTAGTCGCGTATACGTAGCAGCCGCATACTTGGCTCAAGGTCGTAGGTTGGATACATCTGTTTAGGTAAGTCGATAACCACATAGGATTCGAAAAAAAAAGAGTAACGTAGGTTTCATCCGCCACAGCGCCACCTAGTGGTGGCGGTTGATTGAAACATGTTCACACCTCTTTAGTCAGCCACGTGGAAACCGCGCATATATACCTGTGCTAGGTAGATGTTTGTCGGATAAGGTTCAGCCACATTTACACGGAACATTCATTGGTGCGCCAGAAAGTCTGAGAATCGTTCCTAGGAGACGACTTGCGTACAACTACCGAGTCCGCGCGCCTTCATCATTTCTATGGGTTGCTTGGAAATAATCAAAGCTGTGCCAATGTAAGACGCGCTCGAGTTCGGGTATCACAACCTTGATCGACGATACTGGATGGATGCGGATAGAAATCTGGTGTGGATACATGCACGTGGGATATGATATATGATATATGACGGCTTCCATGAATTTGTCCGGCGGTGAAAGTTATACGCAATGCAGAAATGCTGTTTTGATGAGAACCTGGCGTTGCGGGGCCAAGCGAGTGATGGAGAATAGTGGCTGATGTCACACGGCTGCTTCAAAATAAGAGCATGGTCGGACCAGCACACTGCCTTTGGAGCGTCTTCCTCTCTAACTACCACCATCCCTCGTCGCGTCCTCGATGCGCACGCCGTCTATCTACAGCCAAGATGACCCTATTACGGCTGCACTCCAACCTCCTCCCTCAGAGACGGAGCAACAACGGTTCTTGCGTCTCGAGGCTGAGGCTGAGGCAAAACGAGTTTCAGAGCAGATCGACGAGGAAATTAAGCAAGAGCGGGAACGCATAAGAAGAACAAAAGACGATATCAAGGTAAGTTGAACCCGTTGAGCGCGCATATAGTGATCCATGGTCGTCGTCCAGCTACTTCTCCTCGGCCAGGCGGAAAGCGGAAAGTCCACGCTGCAAAAACAATTCCAGCTCATGTATAAACCCAATTCTCTCGACCAGGAACGCATTTCTTGGAAAACTGTCATTTACTTCAATGTTGTTCGATCCTTAAAACACATACTAAACACACTAGAAGCATGGGATGATTCTGCAGAGGATGAGCCGGATTTTTCTCCAGACCCTAACTCGCGTTCAAGGGCAGGTGGATTCGCTGATCAGCCATCCCCATCGACATCCCTCATGAACCAAGGATCTCCCAACGACTCGCCATCATCCTTCTCTGCCTCGTCATCGTCCACAAGCTATGCCATGGGCCCTTCACGGGACAGTGGACCCATACAGATCGCCAATCTTCGGCGAAGACTTTCGCCCTTAGTTTCCACTGATGCGCAGCTCGCCGATCGTCTAAGCGGCGGCATCACAGTGTCAGGGTCGGGCAAAGGCGGCGTTTTTGTACGCAGCGGCTGGCAAGCTCGCACGATTGAAAATGCATTAGGGCGAATAAGGCCCAAAAGGCCCGCGGACAGCGACCTAAACGGCAAGCGCCGCGAAAGCGTTTCCCAAGACCTTGTGCAAGACATCTTAGTCCAGGATGTTGCACGGATGCTGAAGGCATCGGAACGAGATGTCAAAGAGTTGTGGAACCATCCTACTGTCAAGGCGCTCATGGTAAAGCGAAGATTGAAGTTGGATGAGTGGTCGGAATTGTAAGTTTTTCGACGTAATCAAGGAGACGTCACATTAACACGTCACTATATGCAGCTTTCTAAAGCACATTTCACGGGTCGCCGATCCGAACTATATTCCTACCACAGGTATGGTACATTATTTTATTTTGTATTATCCATATTGAGGCGCTTTCAGACGATATTTTACACGCTCGAATTCAAACTATGGGTGTTACGGAACATATTTTTGATGTCAACATTCACGGGAAAAGCGTTACGTGGCATTTGTTTGACGTCGGCGGTGCGCGCGGCCAACGTCATTCGTGGGTTCCATACTTCGATGATGCGAATGCCATCATTTTTGTCGCACCTATCAGTGCTTTCGATCAGGTAAACTCCGAGCGGTGCGCCACTGTCAAAGTCTAATGGCTGTCGATCCAGTATCTTGAAGAGGACCCTCGGACGAACAGAATCGACGATTCGCTTCAGTTATTCACGCAAATCTGTTCCAACAGCCTCCTTAAATCTGTTCATTTGGTACTTTTCCTGAGTACGGTCGCCTTCTACTGGTTGTTATGGCCCGCTGATTGTGCGGTCAGATAAGACCGATCTACTGAAAGCAAAGTTGGACAAGGGATTGAAAGTCCGGAAATAGTCAGTGTCGAGTTTTTGGTCCTCAGCAAGCAACTGAATTGATGCAGTATTACATCTTTCGGCGAGCGGCCGAACGAATACGAAACAGTGGTGCAATATTTTCGCGCCCACTTCTTACAGGTTCATCGACGGAATAATGAAAATAGACGTGTGTTGTACACACACTTTACGAATGTTACGGTAAGATTCGAGCATTGGAGTGCAGGACTTACGATTATTTCCGTACAGGATACCAAAGCAACGCAACGTATTATTGGAAACGGTAAGAAGGTTGACATTGTGGTGGGACAAGGATATTCATGTTGACCCAGTGCGTGATTCGATATTCCGGGGGTATCTCAAATCGGCTGCACTTGTGTAATCTGCATCATGTGATTGTGTTGTGAAGGCTATGGTGTACAGTCTATGTCTGTGCAAGTGTTGAGTGTTATCTTAGAGCACTTTTAATTAATTCGATGATTAATTGTTTCGTGAGTGAGAGGAGAGGCGGCGGGAGCGGAAGGCGGGACGCGACGAGGAGCCATATAGGGCTAGCACTCGTACCCCTCTGCTCTCTCTCTCACCATGGAGTCGCTCCTTACCCCCTCCGAATCCCTTGTCTTCCAGTCCTTCCTCTCGTCCATTGACTCCCCAGCACCAGACTGGGTCTTGTACTCACCCGTCGCCAACGATCCACCAGACTTTTCTGTTCCACAGGCCCAAGGTCGAGAGGCCCTCGCAAAGGCCACCAAAGACCTTATGTCTCTCGACGCCGGTCGTTGGCATCCTACCGTCGCTGCATCCCACCATCCTCGTCGTCCCCAGCAGTATCATCACCCATACAACTCCCAGCGACATCAGCCGCTTCGCCCCCAGATAGGGGGCCAGCAGCAACATCACGCGTCCATATCGCATGATCCGTTCCCATTCCTGCACGCCAACAAACATCCGCAGTATCAGAGGCCGGTACACCAGCGTGTAGGGCACGATCCCTCTGCACAGCCGCAACATCCGCATCCTCTCGTCATGCCCTCTGGCGCAGATGGTCACCACCTGAGATCCGGCGATTCACCGACAAGTGCTGCGACGCCGTCCGCCGCGACGACCCCGGTTACGACCACTAGCACGCCCCACCATGCACTCGGTTCGTCGTCTACCATGACTGAGGCACGTTCACCTCGGCCATCGAAGAGACAGGCAAGTGGTGTCACGACCCCCCCCTACCAGATAGCCCTGACGTTTTCTGTTTTTCTTTTACCCGTACACAGCAACTTCCGTCGTCTCTATCTTCCGCAGCGCAAAAGCAAAATTTGCTTTCGCCGTCCCAGAAGAAGGCGAATCATATTCAGTCTGAACAAAAGCGAAGAGCGAATATAAGAAAGGGGTATGATGCGCTGTGTGAGACTGTGCCTGCGCTGCGCGAAGGTATTAAGGAGGAGGAAGAGAGGGAGGCGGAGGCGCGGATGAATGCAGGAGCCAGAGTGAACGGATCCACGGGCAGGTCGAAGAAGGGGAAGAAGAAAGAAGGCGATGACAAGGCGGATGGGCGGGCAGGTCCCAGAAGTGAGAATGTCGTCCTGTCAAAAAGTGCGTTATTCCCCTCACGTATCTAGCATGCTCATACGAGTCGGTTGACAGCCATTGATTACATTAACGAACTACTTTCGGAGCGGCAAGGGCTGTTAAGCCGTCTGCAACATGCGCGCTCGATCTTGCCCCCTAGTCACCCGGCGCTGGTTCCGCCTGTGCAACAGCAACTGTGGGAACGGGAGTGGAAGGGCGGTGAGGGCAAGTATGATGCCAAGGCTGATGAAGAGGAGGAAGAGGAGGAGAGTTCATAGCTGGACGGGAATCTCTCGCCTTGTAATAGGCGGGCGAGTGCGACGGATGCAGGCAACGATCTCTCGCTTCGCTTCATTCATTGAAACGGACACTGATGACTCACTTTCATCTCTTGTCGACACTCGAAATTCACCCAGTAATTCTTTCCTTTCTTATGCGAAACCAATCACGCGAACGTGCATATCATAGCGTCTAATTTATTCCCTTTTATTTGCTGTTGGATTAATAGGTTGGGCGGATTTCGGTTTCTAACGTGTACCGTTCTTTGCAGTATGATTAATATTGCTAATACTAGGTAAATAGCATATATTTTTTAAGTTCGGCTTTTATTCTCCTCTGCATGATGCACGATGGGTGTGTGGTGTGAATTCGGAAATAGCAAAAATGTAATGCCACGTACCCGGATTGAACGAGTGACCTTCGCATTACAAGTGCGACGCGCTACCACTACGCCAACGCGGCTCTGATTCCGATCTGCCCATGTTCTATATGTCGTTTTTGAAGGGTGATCCGCTCACGACATCGGCTTACTTCCGACCACAACCTCCCGTCATAGTCAATGTCAGAACCAGACTTGAAGGGGAAGAAACGCGCACACGAAGGGTCCACGTCCGAGAACAAACGCAGACAAAAGAAGTCGAAACCAGTGAGTATTATTACCGTGTCCTTGGCTTTTTGCGTCTGTCGTTATCGTTTGGGTCAAATGGCCTATATCGCTCGCTTTGCTCGTTCGCCCTGGGACGAAGGGACGCATGAGCGATGGTAATGACGGACGACGAATGCCAAAACAAAAAAAAAAAAGAGTTGATCTCTCTCAATCAATCTAATCCCAGGATGGCGCACCAATCCGTACCAAGTCGCACATCGGCGGACCTGGCGTTTGGGCAAGCTGTGAGTGTCTTTTGAATCGACCACCTTGGATCTTTTTATACGCGTCATGTGCCATGCGCATATATCTATGCATCTGCATCATCTGCATCAGCGAGGAGAGGAGAGGACCATCATGACCCATATTTTTTATTGCAGGTGTCAGAGGCAAAGAAAAAGGTGCTATAGGCGAGTTGTTGGATCTATTCGAGTCGGTGAGTACGTGAATACCGGGGACCCATCATGATGGCCCTGTACATGGGCTCTCTTTGAGTCTTACTTTATGTCGCGTCATAGCTCGCATCAGATATGTGGCCCGAGGAATCAGGTGGAGATGAAAACGACCGTCCGAGCTCGGACGAAGCGGGTTTGACCAAACAGGAGGAACTCAGCTTGGAGGAACAGATCGCACAAGAACTGTCCGCGATGAAGCGGCGAAAGAGGGAGAGTCGGTTTGGTCAGGATTAATTGGCTGTTTTGGATGATGGTGCTGATGGCATGCGACACAGTGAATTGCCAGACGAACACCCAGTGTGGTTTGTCTCTTGCAACCTCTCCTCCTCCTGCTCGCCATTTTAACGGCCCTCTCAGTTGTCTTCATCTCCTGTAGGCCGCCCGTCGACCCCGTCGAACTCGTCGTACGGCACATCCAGAACGTGAAAGAAACTGGTATCACACGAACGAGGTGTGCACCGCATTTTATTTTTTTCATGCCTCTTCCTCGCTTCTAACCTCTGTCTCTGTGTGTGTGTGCGTGAATCAAGATTTCTGCATAGGCTGGTTCCAGTATCGGACACATGTGTCGCGCATCCCGCGGATATACAATCGCTGTGCCGAAAAGTATTCGAGCCCTTTTTTGCAGAACACGGCGACAGAAAATTTACAGTGAGTGGCGCACCCACGCTACACAACCACTCGTGGTCAACTGACCCGAATCGCGTCTGCCGCTCTGATAATAGTACAAAATTGAGCTCAGAATTCGAAATCATACCACCCTGCCTCGAATGACCATCATCCAGACAGTGGCGCAGTGTGTTCCCGAAGGCCATACCGTCTCTCTTACTGAACCAGAGTTATTCATTCTCGTCGAAGTATTCAAGGCACGTCTACTACACCTTTCGGCTTCTGGGTATATAATTAAGTAAGTCTGTAGAACACCTTTGGGATGTCAGTCTTGCAAGGCTATTATGCTCTTGCAAAGTTTAATGTCATGGAGCTGGCCAACGTCCGAAATATGTCCGAGGTAGAACAGGAAGGACGTATGCCAGAAAATAAACAAAGCGGCAGTGTAGATAAAAATAAGGAAAATAAAGAGAATAAAGAAGAATGAATAGTAATATGCTATCCTGCTTAACAGGCAGCATTTCTATTGCTGGTGGATGAATACCATTCCCAAAAATCCACATCAGGCTGGAAGTTGGGCTCTCCGTCCATGCTTGGATACATACCATCTTCAGAAAACTGTTGCGATGGGTATTCGGTAAAGGTCGGTTGCAAATAGCCGGTATTGTTTGGTTGCCCTCGCAAAAAAGTGTCGTTGTTATATGCCACGGTCGAAGTATCAGGGTTATAGACAGATTCTATAACCCCGCTTTCGACCGCATAAAATGGCAGGTGGTCTACATTCAGAGGCCGATTGTCCAGAGGCAAATCACCTTGATTCCACGGTAATTGTACATTAGGTGGCTCAAAGTACGGCGAGACGGAAAGCCTTGCGTTGGTTGAGAGCGGACTTCGTGCAGATTGATTCAGCAAACTATATTAAGTTTAAAGAAAAAACTCACGAGGGTGTTTCGATATTGTCCTCGTAAGACGGTTCATGCCTTCGCTGCGGTGAACCAGGTGTGGGGTCCAAACGAAAGACGTGCGTATGCGGTGGTTGTGTCGGAGATTTTCGTTGCGTTGACAGAATGAGGTCTGTCACTGTAAATCTGGTTTAGCACGAGCTTTCCCACAAGCAATTGACAAATACATGATGGGTTCTTCCCATTCTTGAGGATCATTTGGAGTCGACTGCCGATCTGCTGGGGTGACCGGTATATTCCAGTCTTTTCCTTCATGTACGACGAAATGAATCGACACCGTTTAATTCGCTTCTGTCTGTCAGCAAAATTTCTGAGCCCTGAACAGTTGGTGAGTAGCAGTTGGATGGACTGCTGCACAGTACAATACCCTCGATGAGGCAAGCTTCTCTGGAGGAAAATCACGTCAAACTACAACCAGTTAATGGCCCTTCAATACTCACAAGTAATGGGGCCATACGACTTCTTTGGTTCTTGGATCCTTTTTCCAAGCCGTACGATGCGGCATTCCACTGGTACTTGATGATTCTGCAGTATCTTGCATGTTGTTAGAGCGGAGAAGAGATTATCAGAGTTGCGGTGTCTGTGCTCTTTATATCCCGCGACATCCTTTCAGACGATGATTGCGGTGTACCGATCACATTCTAAATCCAATGCTAACGTCGCCTACATTGGTCTAAGTCACCGAAATCCGGACGCTGCGCAAATGTGGCCCAGGAAGAACGGAGCGCGGTCCCGGAAAACCTAAACGTCATTATAACAGCCTGTAAATGGCAATCGCGTGACGTACCGATCGTGTTTCTGAGGCGTCGGGATAATTCGCTATCCGTACTTCACCTGCGACCTTGCATTCTCTGCGTGTCAAGCGTGTGCTCGAAAGCGTGAGGTCAATGGCTGTGGTCATTGAATGTAGCCCGTGGAGAATGTTTATACAGCACAGCGCCGATGTACGCGTAGGCTAATGACGCCGAGAAAATGTTGTGCGCAAGCCCGAGGCCACAATTGGGGACGCGTTATGACGCGTTCAAGCTCAGCGGCACATACAGCATTCCAGGTGAATCGCCGCCTCGTGTTCGCTCGCGAAGGTCAATGCACATAGCCCAAATTGTTGCCATGTGCCTAACCTGAAGAGGAATTACTTAATGAGACAAAACTTCAGGAATGTAACGGACCTTGGAGGTCTTCTCAGGCCTTGCGTGGGGTTTTCAGTGTGAACAGTTTAGAAGATCACAATTGCAAAGCGTTTACTGCATTGCTTGTTATCTATGTTAACGCGTCGTTTATCCAGAGAAGAATAGGAGGAACGCCACTCGTCACAAAAACATTTTTTCTTTACTTCCTTTTTTGGTCGTGTTGTGGTTCTTGCCGTAACTGTGAAGAAATGCCACGCAACGAACACGAGGCATTTGACAGGCATAGGGCAGGGTTATTCGTTTTTGGTATCATTTAGTCTCGTACTGGTGAAGCTGGACACGTTACGGTGCCCACAAATCTCGTTACTCCGCATGCGTGTGAGTCTGAGCTATGGAGCATCCCCGGACACGCCGCATAATGCGCTTCGTCACGATTTCACGAGGGCACCATATGCCAATCGCCGGACCAGGGAGATGGTTTGCTAATAAGCGTTACTTTCAGGGCCTGCCGACGGGTCCACCAGATGTATGATGTCAACGATCATTGTTCATCACTCCATCATCGGGAGACGAGGGAAGATGGAAAATTCGATGGGAAGTAGCAGATACTTTTGCTAGAAGAACAGCCTTCACAGTGAGCTTCCAGAACCCCACTTGTGGCTTGAGAAATTTCGACTACTTCGCGTCAAAGTCTCATGATCGGATCGATAACGCAATTATCCCCGGTTGTTTATGCAGTGCGTGTGTAGGTAAACAAGGTCCGACAAGACAATGGATGAACGCCCATATTGGAAGTCATTTAACTTGTAATGGACCATTTCATTCGTATAGGAAGGTGAAGAGTACGTTCTTTCGAAGCCATAGCATGCAGGAACTTGTCGTCCATGACGCACTTGCCATGCGGTTCAAGTGGAAGAAAATAAGCTGTGTTTGAGCTGTACTAGGTACAGCACGCAATTGAGACTGGCCAGCGGTCAATGGGCTCCACAACGATGCCCGGTAATGCGTCCAAAATTTCAAGACCACGACGATGTCGGCCGCAGTTAGTGGGTGCATGGGAATAAGTCATAAGTAACGGATTAAGGAAGTCGGCATTGACCCTGAATGTCGTATACGCGCTATCTCCGAGTGCCTTTCTGTCGCAGTGCTGACGTGTTATGACTCTGGCATGTAGCATGAACTCATTGGCCAGAGGTCCTGCCAATCCCATCTACATGGTTCTGTCAGATAACCTTCGTCGGTGATCAGGAGCTCAAGATGTGACTCACGCCCTCATCAAACATCTCGAAATTCAGGCCCAAGGGTGAGTGTTTTGAATTAGAGTCCAAGTATGGCGAACCATTCCATGTAACTTGATAGAACATTGAGCACGATGAATATAATAGTGTTTGTATCTAGTCTGCCAAGCATAATTTTTCAAGATACGTTCCTATGTTAATGCGATATAGTCAGCAGCCGCAAGATTGAAATAGCAGGAACATATCCTGCCTCGAGTCCTCGCTGCGAATATAGTGAATTGCTGAACACAGACGCGCCGTGCGACAAACATGAAGGTGCTACATGTGACAAATCTGCGTCAAAGAGTTGAATGACGCTATTAATAAGCAGTTCCTCGGCAGCTCAAGTGAAGTGCCGTCGTCAAATCAAAATTGTGGCAAGGTCGTACGTGTGCTAGTGTGATGGTGACATGTGTGACATACCAGGCGGCCCGATGAATGATGTTCTAATCAATGGTCGGCAAGATCTACAATTGTATCAGGTGAGCATCAAAGATCCTGGGCGCGCATGACTAGTAGTGACTAATAGTTAAGTGCTAATACGAATGCGTCTATATTCTAATAGGAGGCCATGAATGCCGCTTCTCCATTTATATCCTGTTACTTGAGCTTCATCCCCAACATGCGGAGCAAACTGAATTGCATGCCAAGCCCACCGGACCGTTGATTGGTGTGATGGATTTTCCACATGGTGTCCAAATAACGCGGGTGTGAACCAATATTCGCGGGAACGATGTCGGACGGCGGGAAACTCGAACGAAGTAGAGGCATATGCAGTGACACTCAGACGGAATTTACGACAGGATGCGTAAATATTGAGTCTACATGCTAGAGTTGCAGTATTGTGGTACGTTGCGATCGGAAAAAACTTCCAATGCAAGTGGTGGAAGTCACTAGCTAGAAAGGGATCATCATAATCTACAAGCACCAGCTAACTATCCATATAAGCACAATGAACCAGCATAGATGGTACATATGGCGCCGGGGTTCTGAGATTTGCGCACATGAAACCGAGAAAGAGAAGTGAAATTGCGCTAGATCATTTTGGAACAGTCGTTGGTGTTGAAACGGGCGTGGAATATCTGTCCATGATATTATTGCTCGGGGTGGGCTGTTATAAACGAGAAGCAATGAAAAAGCAGAGCGATCTTTTATGTCGGAAGGAAATGAAAGGTTGTAAGATATATGAACATGTGTTAGAATTGCGCGTTTTCGTATTGGCCAATGCAGAATAGGCATAGCCTTTGCACACAAGTTGGTCGTTAGATGTAATTCCATAGTCCGAGGACGACAACATACTTTCTCCTTCCTGACTTTACACACATGCTAACATGCTCGTGGCGCCAGCGACGACAATTTGAGTCCATGCGCAAGTTCGGCCTTCCATTCTAACCGTCGGACAGCTTCACTATAGTCCACCCATTCTCTTCGCCGCTCTCTGCCCTCTAGCCACTCCGGCTCAAGTGCAGCGACGTCGAGTTCATAGAAATGATACGTTACCGCTGGCGTCGGTATCGTAATTACGTATCTTGTTATTGTTCCGCGTACTCCCGCTGCTTGGCGTAATCGAGGCGGAAATGAAAGAAGTAATTCGAGTAGCGAGAAGCAGCATTACACGAAACGTGTGGCAGATAGGGGAAAGAGAATCAGGAAGGGATGAAACGGAGATGACAAATGGCAGGACCTTCTTCAAGTGCCTCTCTCGAGGCTGCAGCCTCTAAATGTATATCTGTCGTTTCATAACCGCCTTTGGGTACTAGTGGCGCCACGTCAGTAACGAGACTTGGGAAGCCATACGGGGAAAGAAAAAAGGAATGTTCCTTATAGATCATGCAGCAAAGAAGATGACTCACAAACCCAGTAACTGGGACGCTTGCGACTTGTTATTACTAGCACCTTCCCGGCAGCTCTTGAAATAGGTATGGCACAGCACACGATACGTGGAGCAGAGCGACCTTTGTTGCCCATAGGATTGCTGGAGCGAATTAAAAACGTGTTGGGAGTGTTAACGTAGCTGGCATCGGCCGTTGTCAGAAGAGAAGTGGAGGGCCGTCCGGCAGACGACCACCGAATGCTCGAAGTGGTAGACGTGGTGGCGGATGTACGTGAGTGAGCCAAGGCAATGGGCGGGCAGACTCCCAAAAATTGCAACGTGCGAGTGGAAGATGAGAGAAAGAGGAGCACACGACCAGAGAAAAGTCGGGGGGAGGAGTACGTGATTTACAACACTAACATATTTTCAACACCATCACCAATCGCATAAAAAAGGTGATCGGACCTGGCACGTGCTTTGTTACTTTGATTCTTTGGCCTCCAGTGGATTCGATGGCAGCACAATGAGGTGGAGGGGCTCCTGTGGGGGTGTATGAGACCTGAGCGATGGGCTGCTGAAGAAGTCGAAATGGGTTAAGTAGAAAAAAATCTGTCTGCGGCTAACCGGGCAAATATCAGATTACGTTGGGATTCAACAACGCACGTTCTTCGGCCCAAGCGGCGCCTGCGCGGTCTTTGTCCTTGTCCATGCCGCCGCCGCCACGTGGTTGACCTCATCTCCATCTGTCATGCCCCGACGGCCGCCAAGAGATCCGACCGCGTCGAGCGGACACATAAGAATACCGTCGATACATAGGGTATACAGGAGTTTCTCTATCTACTCGTTCCAACTGTGGTCCTCATTTCAATGTCTATCACTCAAGAGATAAGCCTACTCACGCGACCAGAAACATGCAAATGACGCCAAACGCCATCGCCGCAAACTATCAAAGTTAGCATGTGATCGTATCAGCAATGTGTCGCAATTGACTCACCTCTCTAACAGCTTGCTTCCCACTCTTGCTTTCCGCTAGTAGACTGTAACCATCATGTCAGCCTTGCTCCCGCAGATTGGCCCCAATGAAGAAGCGTTTCAGGACGTATGAATTGTATTGTTCCTCATTAAGACTTTTGTGGCACACGACCACCAATTCATGAATCTGACACTCACGTTGGCAGGACAGCCACCGCCCCGATATAAAGAAAACCGCCAGCCACGAATGGAATAACCTTTCAGGAGATCGTTATGGTTAGGTTTTCGTAACACATTGAGCGTACCAGATCAGAGAGCATCGTGGTAGTGCCCAAAATACCGTCAGCATCCTGCCGTATGCCTGAGGCTAGATCTACCGATGTCTGACGTGTCCCTGCGGATGTCGCATTATGGACCGCAATTCCGATGAAGGTCCTACTCAGTTTGGAATGATTGACACTGCACCCTATACTTTATTCCTAGAAAGACTTACCCAACCTTGGTAGGCGTCAATTTCCCAAGTTGGATATGACGTCACGAATTACACGGAATGCGGACATAGGACGAACGGAACGAGTATCTTGTAAGCTTTGGGTAAAGGTGTCACGAGGACATATACGCACAAAAGCACCGATAGCAGTGATAAATTGGGATTGCATGGCTTGTCTCTTGGAGAATCCACTCCGAACGAGAATTGAGTAATCTGCAATCTCATGGGGAATCTCATGTGCGAAACACGCGAGGGTCGTTGTTGCGCCAATAAGCGGCGAAGCGTAGAATGAGGCAGCCATGCTGTGTTGATTGAGTTCTATACGTGTGGAGTTACCCCACGCAACTCACGCTAGGCCATCTGTTCTAGATGACTTGCATCAGCCTCGTCGTCAGAATGCCGTGAGGTGAGCTTACATATTATGCACGAAATCACCAAAGAGATTAAGGTACGCAGATAACTTCGATGGGCCGGGTCCCGGTTTCGCCTGTTCTTCCGATACTTCTTCACCAATGACATCGGCTTTCCTCCTTTCGCGGAGACCTTCGGATGCCATCCCGTCTGCGTTGATGGCGGTTGCTCGGGAGATTTCCGGTTTGTCGTTAGAATGAGAGCGAGAGAGAGTGTGAGTATGAGTATGACCAGTATCTCCACCATCACCGCTCAGTACCCGTAGAGCTTTCTCCATGAAAAAGAATGACGCAAAACCAACAAAAATGCCTAGCCTGCAGTCGCTGAATGATGCAATGAACCCCAGCGTAGATAGCTCACATTACCCAATTAAGATATTTCTTTTTTCCTCGACGACTTTGACATGAACATCATTACCCTGATTTTCGCCCATAAAAGAATGAGGAACTAAATGAAGGAATACGTCTGACAATAGTCCACCCGTCTGATAACATGAATAGAAATCGTCATCATTACAAGTAGAGAACTTACAGCAAATGCTGTCATGGTATTGAGGGTATTCGTGCTAATCTTGGCAGGTATGAAAGCAAGAATAAAATTGGGTACACTGCGCGTATAGTACCGCATATCTCCTTAGCGCCATTTTTTTTTCGGTACAATTAATGGTAGGCTTACGAGCTGATGTAGAACGTCCCTAGCACGGAGTTCCATGCTGGTCCAAAGGGAAAGAGCCACGCAAAAACTTGGCGCATGATCGGCGACTCGAATTCCTCGACTGCTTGCTTCACTGCGCTCAAAGTCCGTACGGCCCCACATTCTGCTAAGTCTTGTTCCTGTGTGAAAAAAAGTCCATGCTTAACTGTAGCGCTGACGTGCGACCCACATATATTTTGACCGCCTCCACCGCAAGTTTCCCATCCGCAAGCGTGTCGCGTGCAGTGTTTGATTGCAAGCCGAGCACGTAACAAGAGCCGAGAGCGACGAGAAGAAACAGCAACGCTCGTTTGTACATGTAGGTGTATGCGTGTCCAAGACGTGTCGAGCCTGAAGGCCTGATGAACGATGCCCACCGGATAGGCCGGCCGACTGCTCTCGGCGATCCGGCAGCGCCTGATATCGCTGTCAGTTGAATGTCACGCATTCTCCCAGCGTCGAAATGTACCCAACAGTGCAAGAAAAAGCCGCGATTAAGGACGCGGAAATTTTAATGATTGAGACGATGGCTCGTTACGACCCAAGCCATGACGCTCTCCACGGCAGGTAGCCCTACGCGACCAGTTCTGTAATCTGACGTCAAAATTTGCAGTACAGCGTGTCCGGAGGACCGCTTTGGCCATTGCACGTTCGTTACGCCCTCCCCCGGACTTTCTGATCGTGGAACTAGGTACTTCCATGTCACTGAGAAATGAAAGTGTTCTGATGCTTTCTGATGTATCCTCAACTTCCGCCTATTTTTAACCTTACGCCAGCCGCACTTCTGCATGATGTCCTAGACAAAAAGTACGTAACTGAAGAAGCCACTGAGCCGTATTTGTTCTTTCTACCCTTTTTCCAACGTGTCAAACAAGAGCATGGGATTGACATGATTGATGATGGGCGAGCAAGCCAGATCGCTTTCATTATTGACAATGTGTCCTGGAGCACTGAAAAAAGACTAAGAGAAGCCAAAAAATGGACCAAAATGCATGATGAGTGTATCGAGTTGCATTGCGTGCAAGACGCGGATAGACTGGATGCCATTGGTGCCTTTGGTCTGTGAATTTCGATCTTTACTGCCTCGTAGCCCAAGCTAGACCCTCCTCACCAGGCGTGATGCGTTGTGCTGCCTATAGCGCCATCACGAATCAGTGAGTCGACGTGGAATGCATCCTGCTGCCGATAGTTACCGAAGAACAGGGCGCTCCATGCACCTCCTGGGAACCCGGCCCAGCCTCAGAGTGCAATCCAACACTTCCATGATAAGCTTCTACATATCAAAGGCAGGCTTAAAACAAAGCCCGGTAAGGCATTAGGCGACAAGCGCCATAAATTGGTGAGCTGTGGTCAACGATGATCGAAATTGACTTGACACGGCCTGTGCAGTTGCTTGATTTTTTGCAGACCATCGAGGAGGAATACAACTCTGCTCAGGCTCTCTCAGTGTATGATTTGACCACTCAAGTCGCGTTGCAGTAATTGTTATCTGCTTGGCGATGGGCTACTTACCCTGTATGCACGAGTTGTCAAGTAAGTGCGAATCGCTTGACGCACGTTCGAGGACATACCAAAAATTTATATGCCTCCTTTACACGACCGATGTCCCATTTCGCTTTGCTCATTCTCTCTTCCACAAGTACCAAATTGCAGCCGTAATCGTAATCGTCAAGGCCTGCGTGTACATCGTACGTCGCGGCCAAATTTCGAGAATCTGAGTTCATATCGCGGGGTCCAGTACCGGAGACATGTGATTGGATGTAAGATCTTTGTCAAACTTCATTAACCAGGAGCTTCCAGGAGACAAACCGCGCGTGCAACTTTTCCTCAGTCAGAAATATGTTCTTAGTGATGCTCCAATGATAACAGGAGGGCAACAGAAGCCATGCACCGTGCCCATGAACACGAGATGTCAGCTACCTTGTACGGATCCCGCCATGCCACAGACCCTGACGAGCACAGCGCACAACCGAAAAGATTCTGCTCCTCCAAGACCAGCACTCCAGGCGAGGTGATAAGCGTCTGCCGCAGACCTCCTGTCATGGTTAGCCCGAATCTCTTGCTGCCGCTGTTTCTTTACTTGCCGCTGTATTGCCGCTTTATGTCACTTGTCAACTTGTCAACTTCGTCACATGGAGCGAGCGGCGCACCATGCCAATGATAGGAGGCAATCTGACGGTTACTATCTGTATCAAGATCTCTTGGTCAGAAGCATATGCCCCATGTTGGAAATAACGTTATTCCGAGAACACGTTCCTGTGGCAAGGTTTAAGCCATCAAGCTATCAGAGCTGGGCACGAGGGACAGACTGCGGCCTCAGTCTGATTTGGGGTCTTTCCTGATGTCGGAGGTTTTATATCAAGGAGGGTGTGGGCAAAATTCTCCCAAAGGTTTTGGGGCTCTGCCTTGTATAGACTAATCGATGGCGTCTGGACTACCCAGTTGGGGTTTCTGACATCTCGTGCTCATGGCACAGTGCACGGTTACTAGCATCCCGTCGACCCAGAAGAATTTAACGTGATCGCACGACGTTTTGACATGGTCAGCTTTTCTTATAAGAGGGCTTATAGTAATACCGCTCGACGTGAGCACATACCATGGACTGTTCCGTATGTCTGTCTTATGAGACAGAGATGGCATTTGTCACGATTGACAAGAGCTCGAAGGTAAACAAGTATACAAGTATAGTGCCGTAATTCCCAAGGGATCGGTTTTTTGGTCGCTGTCTCCACGTGAAAGGCTTCGGGCCACGTATTGGGAGGTGGACAACGTCGAGTATTATCTGCGGTACTCATGCATGATGTCCCTTGATTCATATCATATGCATATGATTACACGACATGACATATGATGCTTGTCTTAATCAAACTCTGACATATCAATATCAAAAAAGGAGCGCTGCAGAGTAACGGTTAGTCGGGTTGTTCTGCACGAGAAGCGCAATTTCCGGAATACCTTGTACAGACTCATGACCTTTACAACCCACGCTTCTAGGTGGTATATTTTTTTGTTGCCATTGCGCATGCGAACTTCCTGTTACAAAAGAGGTGAGCGTTCACTCGGACGGTTGATCTCGGAGACTAACGTAAAATGCAGCCCAGTGCATGATATCAGCTTTTAAAGTTTCATCCACGCTTTGGATGACATGCTCAGCGACAGTCTAACGATCTTTTATCATCAAACGGAAAAGGGATGGGTGGGTATCACTAAACCTTCAGAATGACGGTTGGCGGTATGCAATGGCTGAGCAGTTCATACAGCTTGCTTCGGACTTCCAACACACGAGCTGGGCTTTGCTCCCCAATAATAAGATTTGCAACTCTATGACAGTATGTTTCCCAATCAGGCTTGGCAATTGACAGAGGACCGTTGAGGTCTGGTCTATCGTCAACGATGTCGGTTAGGTCCAAATTAACTTCATTAAGAAGACGAACGATTGCATTTTGAGGGCTTCTAGAACTAGAACTGCTTTCCTCATGTTGCCCTCAGAATCTTCTATGATTTTATCTGCTGCTTCTGGTGGCAAATCAAACCCGACACGTTTTGCTACGTGTTTCAAAACCGTAAGCATCTGGAGTAATATCAGAAGGGAATTCTGTGTACATTCAGAAAATACGAACGCCTTCCTTGCTTGGAGCAGCAACGCGCATGAGCAAGCATCTGCTCTTGATGGGTGCTATGAGCCTACTTGTGCTATTTGCGCAGAGAATGATGCGCATATTGGACATATACTTTTCCATGGTACGCCGAAGAGCTGCTTGTGCATCTCGGGACAGAGAGTCGGCTTCATTAATAATCACAACTGAGGAATATTCTAATCACGCTGCGCACGGAAACTGAGTTGGTCGACATACCTTTGAATCTCTGCTTCGCATTCAAATCGACCTGCTGCGTCTGCGCAATTTCCTTCAAGAGTTCTTGAATCACGACACGATCGAAGTTTCCAGCTTCACTATGACACGTCAATAGCCGCCATGATATCAAAGTGCAGCGTACCTTGGCGTGATTTCAAGATGATAATTACTTTGAACAATGTTAATTTCTAGTTTCCGTTTTGAGGGCGATAAGAATACACGTTGATCAATTTTCAGCTGGAACATTTGTATATGTACTCCGTATACATAGCCAATTCAATAGATACTCACCTTCTCCACTCCTGGTCCGAATAATTGCCTCAAGGTGCAGCTGATCCTGGTTTTCTTGCCTGCTCCAGATGGTCCATAGAACAGCATGTGCGGAAAGTCCCCAGACGCTGCCTAACACAGGTGAGGTGTGGGTGACGGATGCAGAATGTGCATTACCAGGGACTTTAGCCTGACTGACAAATCCTTGTGATAGTGAAGATCATCAAGTGCTCTAGGACGATACTGTCGGCATGTAAGCGAATGGAAACGCGAACTCGAGAAGGATGACCTGGTCAACCCAGAGCGACATGGCTGAAACGTGACAATGACGCGTGACGTAACGCGTTGTTATCTAAGTACATCATACACCTCGGATTCCCAAGTCCTCAGCTATCAATACTGCCGCCTTTTCCCCAATAGCGATCGCCGTGTTATAGGTGTTTGCACCAACATTTTCAGGAGTAATGCTACAATCTGCATAGTGTTAAGCCACAACAGTCTCGGAACATTGTGTGGTGCATACCTGCAACTTTTAGACATTGCGTTCCATACACGTTCAACCTGGGGTCCACTACGCCTCCTTCTTCTCTTGGTTTCATTGCGCATGTACCAATCTGCAAACCTGAATAATCAAGCAACAAAGACGACTGCGCCACTCACGGAATGCCATGTGGAATTTGCTGCCGCTCTGTGATATTGATCAATTGCTTCATCGTCTTCCTTGGAATACGTTATGTCGGGAGCATTGATGTCAACTGGCCCTTCATTATACTTACACTCTGCAGCGCTGCGTTCCGGGAATGTGGGCTGTCCTGGCAATCGTTCTCCTCGATAATACTTCATCCGACGTAAAATTTCCCTGATTTTCTTGTAACCCCATCTCAGTACAGCGACGTCCTCGGACCTTTTACATGAATTCAGGGATCAAAGTCATAGACATGAGGCGGACACTTACGCGTCCAAAAATCCTGGATGAAAATCCAGTGGCGCATAGGCATTAGTACCAGACGTGATCCGGACATGACCCAAAGAAACTGGGTAGGCCTCCCGTGGAAAATAAAGAACCGTTATCAATGCGGCATGCAAAAACTCACGACAAAGTAGAACGCTACTAAAGTTTTATTGGTTGGCTCTTTAGGCCCCGGTCTCAGGGTTCTGGGAGTTGTTCAATTGTTATGACGGTTCAGAGAGGCTAGAAACGGTACCCTGCTAAGAATGATGGCGTTAAAACGGGCTTATCCGGCGCGGGAACAAAGGTATTTTGCCACACAGAATGAAACTCCGGACCCAGTTCACGCAAATCATGTAAACTGGGTCTCATCTTGATACCCACATCGATACCACTGCACTCATTTCAAAGGTAACTCAAGCCTGAATATATGAACATACTTGTGCGCCAACAACCCATCACCTGTTGTTGACCATTGTTCGACAAAGGCTAGAAGCAGTATCGTGGGGTCGTTCTAATCCAGAATGAATTTGGGACATACGCTTCATCGCTTCCTCGTCGCCGTGCTTAATGATGTCCAATGTATCGGCATCATCACTAGCATTGAAAGTGACAGAGGCGACAGTGTGATCTGCAACAGCGTGTAGGGTGGTTCAAGCTTCTATGAAAAAGTGATGACCATACCCATGTAATGCTCGCCAACGCCAGGAAGGTCCACCAATTGATTTACGTCGTATTTTCTCAAAAGGTCGGTATTTCCTATTCCCGATCTATTGAATTACTTAGTATTCTAAGCCACGCTAAAATCTGGCACACTTAACCTTTGCAAAATGGTAGGCGAACCAAAAGCGCCTGCAGACAAGACGACAAGACGTGATGCAGACGCAACGAATAGTTGGCCGCCAGTGCCATCTACATATTCAACACCAACTGCTCGGGTATCCCTGAAAGAATTCGCTAGTTATTGGAAGGCGCATATCGTTACACTTACTGGAATATCACTCGTATAACTCTCTTTCCACAAAGAACTGTCAGGTTCGGGTTCGTGTCGATTTGGTTATAGATATAGTGGTGCGCTGTATCTGAACGTCTGCCAGTTACCGGGTGTATGTATCTGAAGGGAAGATTTAAGCTTGTTTTCCGCGCGCAGTAAATGAGTTGCCTACTGTGGGATTCTCTATTACGAATCGTCAGCGGTTATCAACGTAGCACACAGGGAAATCCACGTACACCGTACTCATTGCAAGAAAAGAAACCATTGATGTCGTTCGTAAAAGAGCGCTCCTTGTCATACTTTCTAACTACCTCGAGGTATTCTTCCGCAACGT
The DNA here is from genome assembly GCA_020011035.1 of Amanita subjunquillea. Taxonomy (NCBI): domain Eukaryota; kingdom Fungi; phylum Basidiomycota; class Agaricomycetes; order Agaricales; family Amanitaceae; genus Amanita; species Amanita subjunquillea. Next base: position 578,584 of record JAEBUT010000027.1, read on the forward strand.
TGATATTATCTTTGCGATATGAAATGTGAAGGGGGCCATTTTTGCCATGGTAATTAACGCTCTCAGAATCAAACGTGTGAAAAGTCTCGGCCTGTGCGATAACTGAGTTGGCTTGCAATGGCGACCATCGGTAATACCTTCTGCAAAAGGGGGATCAAATCTGCGGAGCCCCAGCCCGGATTTTTGTATTTCCTTTCCCAATCATCGTAGTCGGACGCTGCAGCTCGGTTATAAAGCATCACTGAAATGATTCTTCGTCATTCACTCTATATCATCAAAAATCATTGGCGACCCACAGTTGACGCAAGACCCCCCACCCAAACACCTCCCAGATAGTACAATCGGTGCTCGTCCGCCGAGCGCTTCACTCTTCTGCCCTTGATTAAGATGGAAAATCCCTGAGGCTGGGTTCTGAAGGTTGCCGTAACATCGGGCTGGTTGAATGTGAGCGGGAATATCCCTTGTCTCTGGCCCATCCTCGATAATCTATGCGCGACATGAGATACTTAGAACCACTCTCCTAACAATAGTGACCTTACAAGTATTTTCAGTGATGAGTCTGCTGCTGCAAGACGTCCAGCAGTGATACATGCCGTGGCCCCACCTGTAGCAAATCAGAAGAAGAAGATCTGATAACCTTTTTATCTTACCGCCGGCGAAGATGATGTCGAAAGATGAAGTGAGAGTCATATATTACTGATCGACAGCGACCTTGACGAAGTTTCTACCACAGAATTCAGTGGCAGGGGAAAAGTTATCTCCTGTCAACGTTTCAACTCTATATGAGCCAAGTGACAGATTAATTTCGTTGTCTCCTATCAGCCCCATGTGACCCGATTGAAAGACCTACATACTTCACCCTGGGCGCGCAAAGTAAGTCCCTGCCAATAATTCCATATGGACAAAAGCGAATCAGATTGCATGTGCGCCGAGATCGGCACGCACTCAAAAACATTTCTGACGCAGAAGCAAACTACTATAAACTGGCAAATCTCATGTTTCGAATACCCTAGATTCCCAAGTCCTCCGCGATGAGGACAGCAGCTTTCTCTCCAATGGCGATGGCAGTATTATATGTGTTTGCCCCTACATTTCCGGGCGCGATACTACAATCTGCGTCAAATGCAAGTATAAGCAACAAAAACGACACGGTTCCAAGGTGGCGCATACCTACGATCTTCAAATTTTGTGTTCCGTACACATTTAGTCTGGAATCTACGACACCTTGATCTTCTCTAGGCTTCATTGCGCACGTACCGATCTGCAAAATCGATAACATAAGACGAGAAATCAATGGCAGACCAAAACATTGTTTACTGAGTGCCAGCACGATGCGACGTTTGCCCTGTGATATCGATCAATCACCGCATCGTCTTCTTCAGAGTAGTTGATGTCAGGCTCGTCGATGTTAACAGGCCCTTCAGCGGGTCTGCATTCTGCAGCGCTGCCATTCGGGAATTTTGGGTGTCCCGTTGCGTGTTCACCTCGATACATCTTCATCCGGCGTGTGAATTCCCTACCCCGTTTATATGCCCACCTCAAGACGGCGAGGTCCGCTGGTCTGGTGGGCGATCTCAGAGTTTAAAACGTCGAAAATACATGGCTTCATACTTGTCCAGGAAACCAGGATGAAAATCAACGGGTGCATATGCGTCGTTTCCAGATGATATATGGACAAACCCCAAAGAAACGGGATACGCCTGGATTTAGAAGTGTTTCAGAATATATCACCACCAGTAACATCGTCAGCATACCGTATAATAAATCATGCACATGTATTTCTTGATTGGCAACTCGGGAATTGCCTCGACTGACCTGGAATCAAGTTGGTTATCAGGTCCTCAAGACTGTTTGGCACGGATATATTTACGCTGCCATTGGAAAGATTAGCATCACGGGTTTGTCGGGCGCGCGTATATAGTACTCTTCCCATACGGTTTTGAAGTCTTGACCTAATTCAGTTAATTCCTCGAGGGTAGGCCTAATCTTGATGCCCGCATCTATACCGCTGAAATTGATTAGCATTCACCAATTCAGCCAGAAAGTCAATAATTATCTACTTGTGGGTAAGCAATCCCGTTCCGGTCTGGAGCCATTGCTGTACAAAGGCTATGCAAGCGCACTATTCAAAACGCAAAATGAAATGAATCATATGACACACACGTTGTAACCCTGCTTCATCGGCCCGGAATACAACATCTAATGTGTCGGCATCATCGCTCACAAGGTAAGGCGCAAATATAATATTGTGGTCTTAGTTGACGTTGACATCATCAGTATGCAGACGGTTACCAAATTTATTAACTTACCCATATAATGTTCCCCAACTCCTGGAAGGTCCAGAAGTACTGGAATATTGTGCTCTTTTAAAAGGCTTGCGCTGCCGACTCCAGATCTACATCACAGTCAATAATTGTTCCTAATAATATCGCTATTCCTGCCTTTGCAAAATCGTGGGTGATCCAAAAGTACCTGCAGATAAAACAACAAGACGGGAAGCCTTTGCGACAGCGATTTTGCCGCCCGGACCATCAATATATTCAACGCCCGTCGCTCGAGTTCCTCTGAATCAAGTTCATAAAAGATCACGTATGCCAGTCAAACATACTCACTCAAACAGCACTCGTATCACCTTTTTCTCGCACATGATTTCCAGGTTCTGGTTGTCGTCGATTTGGTTGTAAATATAGTGCTGTGCTGCGCTGGACCGTGTCCCTGTCTTTGGGTCTACATATCTGTGGATGATGAGAACTAAATCATGGCTGAAGCACAAAGAATGCCTACTGCGGCCATCTCTGAGGTTGTGGGATAGTGCATCAGCAGGTATGTTCGGAATACAGAACTTCCATACCCCATAGGCATTGCACGAGAAGAAACCGTTCACGTCGTCCGTAAGCGAGCGTTTCTTATCGTACCTTTTGGCGACATTAAGAAATTCCTCGGCGATATTGATATCACTTTCTCGGTATGAGACCTTGATGGGGCCATTCTTTCCGTGGTATGGAGCATCCCTATCAAACGTCTCGGCCTACACCGATGCGTCGTCAAAATCCATGATTAAATGCGGCTATTTCATCCATACCTTTTGCAAAAGCGGGATCAGGTCTTTGGAGCCCCAGCCTGGATTTTTGTAAACAGTTTCCCAGTCGTCATAATCTGATGCGGCCGCTCGGGTATACATCATGACTACAATTATGAAAGTTCTTTCAAAAACCGAAAAGAAAAAGAACCACCCACAATTGACGCAGGATCCTCCACCCAAACATCGGCCTACATCTACGACAGGGGACCGCCCGCCGATCGACTGACTCGGGCGTCCCCGATGATGCAGAAAAGTCTTCGACGCCGGGTCCTGAAAATTGCGTAGAAATAACGCTGGTCGAACATGAATGGGTTTGTCCCGTGTGTCTGGCCCATCTTCAATAATCTGGAGAAGAAAACCATGATTCTTAGAATCTGTTGTGAATCTGGTGCTTACCAGTATCTTCAAAGTAGGGTCTGCTTTGGCAAGGCGCCCAGCTGTAACGCACGCTGAGGCACCGCCTAGATCGTGATGGATTGAGTAGTTAAAGAGGGGATTGTTACACCAGACTTACCACCAGCAAAAATGATATCATATTTGGCAGTTGTCATGGCCGCTGTTGGGATGCTCTTGCAGGCCAGGTTTGCAAGGGCTTAAATACACCTAGTGGGCCAAGGCGTTCTTTCTTCCGTAATAGTGACACCTCATGGAGTCTTTCTGTAGGTGGGAAGAGGTCCCACTGTATTTGGTAACGCACAACATCGCTTCTTCCGCCTCCATCGGCGACACCTTCTGGATCCCTCTTTGGATCCCCCTCTTGCTGCTTTTTATTCTCTGCTTGGGAGGTCAGAGTCATTTTCATTCGCGACACAACGGAAGACTTCCATTATCGGTGCTAGTAGAAGGTACAATGTGATCTTTCAACTTTTGCTTCGATGCATAGTCCGATGGGAACCGTAGATCCATTAGTAGACGAGTTTATGTCAAGTTTGAGTTTATCATGAACAAACTTTGTCCGTAGTGACTCGGTCGCGAACCGATTGACAAAAAATGGGCCTTGCCGGGATTCGAACCCAGGCCACTTGCAATTCGAGATAACCCAAAGCAAGTATCGTACCACTAGACTACAAGGCCTTACAAGAGATGTGCACCCAAAATGTCTAATGAAATAAAATGAGATGTTCAACTCCGGGTACTGCCTTGACAAGTACCTACAAGTCATACCGTTGCCTTATAACCAGTTATTTCAATCGCCTCTTCCTCTTCCCTATCGTCGTATTCTTTTTCATCCTTTGAAGCGGCGCTGGCAGGGCAGTCGCCCTCCAGCCACTTCTGAATGACATAACAGCAGCTACGAAACCGAAAATATCGACCCACACCTACAAATTGATTCAGTCAGCCTGTTCTCCAACCCATGTCCTGGCGCATCTTACCCCGTTCTTGAAGAGACCCTTCTCCAGGGACCTTGAGAGTGTATCATGAAAGGGGGGCCTGGTATGCTTATGGAATAATCACTCACCAATGAACAGTTAGAGGAAAATATGCAAGATTGGTCACGACTTCTGACCAGAACATATCCCGTTTCTGACGCATATCTCGCTTTTCCTCAGCATTCAGTCCCGTTCCTTTTCCTTTTCGGAGACTACGCTGTCTTGCCTCCAATAAATTTTTATCCTCCTTCAGGTGCACGAAGTGAAGGATAACATAGAGAGCCCAGAAACGGCACGACCACAGTGCCAACTTTCCAGCATCGAGTTTGATGCGTCTTGGTACGCTTGAGAAGAGTGAAAATGGGGAAGGAATGTTGGACGGTATGATCCCGTGAGAACGCAGATAGGATAGGTGCTCAAGAGGGTAGTAGGCGAGCATAGCCCATCCTTGCAGGCGTTCAATCGTCAATAGCTTTCGCGTTGGCTGAGGCGTTCTTTCCAAAGATACTAACCATTGGACTATGGGGAGCATCCCTGTGCACGCCATCAGAACTGGTCTGTTGGTCAAGGAAGGTGCCAACGAGCTCACCCCATATCCTCCATAAAGTCCTGGAACCACTGATAACAGACGCAAACTTGGCGTACGCATCAGCAGCTCGGCTGGTGGGGCTTTTCCTGATGCCAGCGCGGTGTTGAAGACGGGCTCGTAAATTCATCAAAGGAACAATCAATTTCAACGTGTATTGAATGACCTGCGAGCGCGGTTGTCAGGATTACACCAATAGATGACAGAGAGACGACGTGCACCATGAAAAATTTACTGAAGGAGAGAGATCAGAGCACGGCTAGACGGTAGAGATTCTTAGCTACGCAACTCGCTTCCACCCCATGTCGAGAGGTATCGAACCAGATGGTTGAGAGTCTCTGACGGTGGAACGTGTATAACACTCGGTGCTTGGGACATTGAGGTGGTCACGCTTGTGTCACCACTTGTCATGGCCTCGATATTTCCTGTCATATTCGTTGGCGCCGTCGTCGCAGCGCTCATCATTGGCGCCGCCCTATTCACTCCAAAAGGTCCAAATCAAGTGTAGGTTCTGTTTCTGCCCGTTCACATGTCATGCAACCTCACCACGCCGCAGCGTCATCCGCACCTTCATCATGTTAACTCTTGCATGCTGTTATTTAATGTGGATGATCACATATCTCGCGCAATTACATCCTCTCGTCGGTGCGTCCCATCTGAACACCTGAAAAGAAAATTGCGTCATGTACCGCCCAGCTCCTATAAGGTCTACCTTGGCATAAATACCCTCTCACTATGCTAGTTGCGGATTGCCACCTTGAACCGCTGTAAACAAGAGATTAGTATACCTGGTGATCTTGCCCATGCTCACTCGTTCCCAGTTGCTCTTTGTAAATATAGATTATCCGCAAGAACAGACGTTTAATCAATGATTTCTGCTTCCTTCATCCCCATTGACGATACAACACAATTTCTCAAGAAGTATCTTCACTCTTATCCCCCTCCCAACCCGCCGTTGTGGCACTACTTGGTTCCTGGCTATACTCACCTTTTACCCATTTCGTTGCACCCTTCCATTCCCCTTCTTCGGCATCGCTCATCCAATGTATTGGACTATCCGTGGTTCTCAAACCCCAGCTAGCGGTCGGCTTTGGTCTCTCCGATTCATCGTCCTCATCCTCAGAACCACCCCAGGAGATGTCTCCCTCATTTCCTGTCGACCCTTCGCATTCGCTACTCGCAGCTGACGTGTCTTCTTCAGGAATCCAGTCTTCTGGTACCATCGTCGCCTCGCTCATACCGTCTTCTGTAGGCCAAAGATTTACTGGTGTTGTCGTCGCTCCAATCAACTCGATCGTCCAAGTCGCCCTCTCTTTTCTCATCCCATCTCCTTTTGTCAGCCGCAAAGATTCGCATTCCTCTACAGCCCTGACCAAACACTCAATCCATCCACCACACATGATGGCAATATCGCGTTCAAACCAGATCTCCTCCAATCGAATGAAGGAAACACTGAACTCTTCTATTTTTGCCTTCACAGCATTCCCAATATCACTGAGGGGCTTGGATTTCATGGATGATGCATGCGCTTCGTGCAGATAAGTTGCTAGCAGCTCGTGTTCGCCGTTGCTTGACCTCAGTTTGGCAATGACCTCTTTTCCTTTCCTTTCTCTCTCCGTGTTCGGGATAGTATCTAATCGTTTGAAGACGGCAACTTGCGTTGCACCACCTAGTTCCTCATCGCGTCCCCATGGGTCTCTCTCTATTGCTCTGCCTACAGATGATGTGCTGACGTGGTACCCCCACTCTTCTGCAGTTGCATTGCACCATGCCTCGAATTCGTCGATCGTCCATTCAAATTTGTGATCTTCATGTCTAAGTATGCGAGCAGTCCTCCCAGTAGGGTCTAAGTATCCCGAGCGTGCAGAGGGGGGTGCGTCTGGAGTGTTGAAGCGGGCGTTGAAGGTATAGGAAGGGGTTGTGATGAGGAAGAGGTGTGGGTGGTATACGCCCAAGAGGGTAGGTGCATAAGCAGAGAAGGCGTCGGGAGGTAGGTGTTCAACACTGTCATCGCAGACGATCAGTTGAAAAGTTGTGATAAGCACGGCACAGACTTACACTTCGGTGCTGACAATACATTCTATGTCGACGAATGCTTCATTGATCGTTTGGAATCCGCCTTTCCATATCTTCACCGAAAGTTCCTCCCAACGAATACAGTGGTTCCTATATGTAGAGCGGAATGGAGCCGCGTAGGAAGCCTCTTCGATTGCGATGGGTTCAGTATTGCTCTTGGCAAAATTGAGATCTTCATCGGAGATATCGAGGCCGTAGAGGAGATTTGGATGGAGGTATGTGACTTCTTCGATGGGGACGTTAGACGGATCTGATCTACTGACAGATGGTGATGGTGGGAGGACAGTGAATGGGGGTGGTCTAAGCCATGGAGCAGGTTGACAGAGAACGGCAAGAAGTTGACCTTCGCCACATCCAACGTCCAAAATCTATTTGGGCGGAAGGTCAGTTCCTGCCATTTTGGATTCATTGATCAAGTGAAGATTATGAAGCCATCAGATTGATTTACTTGCCTGTGCGACGGATTCGGCCCGGAGAATGTTGAGAACCCATAGTCTCCGCTGGAGGTAGAGAGGTGGATGAAAGGTCACAGGCAGTTCACTTTCCGGGTTGTAGTAATCCGCAACATTGTGGATGGCCTCTTCTACTAGGGTGTCTTCGGTGTCTCGACGACTCATGAGAGGGAGTGTTGTGATGTAAGACAAGAAGGATGCTGTTAAGTAGCGAACTGAAGTCCTCGTGCTGATTGAATCGTACCGTCTGGCAACGTGATCCTTGTTCAAGTCATCCTTTGCAGTGACTTGAGCCCGCCTCGTTGCATTCCACACGTCTGCAATAATGATGCAAATCGATCAACAACTCTTATCCATTCCAAGCGAAAATAGTACACAGAAGTACGGTAAAAATGTACATCCCATCCAGCACCGCGGAATCCACTACCACCCTTCCAACCGCATCATGGGCACCAGTCAAGGCGATACCTCCCAGATCAAGAATAGATGGTCAAAGCATGGACTTCACGAGCCGAACATGGATCCAGCACAGTAATGTACCTTGGATCGCTCTAGAGGACGGGAACGCGGACAGGGAGGCGGAAGTGCTTGGACCGAGCCCGAACTTTTGAGTCCTCGATGGTTGTTCATGGGGGAAAAAATTTGGAACTCAACACACAATACACGTCCGCTGATGTAATACATTACCACGCGTTCGACGAATAGATATAGCTATTGATGACGAGAATAGCCCACCCGGTCAGATAAACACCCAATCACTAAAGGAGTCATCTTCAACCTCCCGGACATCGTGTGCCACCACATCGAAACTGTCCGCATACAATGCGCTCACAGTTTCTGTCTCTACCCACTTTGCCGCGCCATCCTTGATCACAGGCGCAAAGCTGTAATCAATTGACAACGCAGACAACACACCTCCATACGCATGCGATATGCCTTGTACAATTATTATTTTCCGAGTCTGCCTCATGGGACCCAAGGAAAACTCACCAGTATCTATGATGAGGATCGTCCCGTTACATCTTGACACGATGTTCTACGTGCCACGCGCGTTACCACAGACGAAGATTAAACTTGATTCAGTAACATACGTGGAAGTCAGGCGTATGCCCCATAATCATTCTTCTCGTTCCGGTCTTCCGAAGCACCTTGTCGATTTCAGCGCAAACTTGTTCTTCTGGATGTAATGCCCATCCTCGATACCACAAAGGGCCATTGGAACTGTATAGCTCATGTTCTTCATCGGTAGCGTCTTGTTAACTAGTGGGTCAGCACATGACAAGTACAGTCGATATGTTCGCACCATCTGGGAGACCCGGATATGGGTGTGGAGGATGTGGAGGAGGTTGCTCTCTACTCTGCAACTTGTACATTAAGGAAGATGAAAGTTCGTTGATACGAGAGGGGAACGGGGCTATGTTACTGTAGGTCGGAGACAACCCGCCATGTATAAACGACAGAGCTGAGTGGGAAAACGGATTTTTTCCGTCGGCCTCATTCCACTCGCTTTGATTGTCGACCATTGATTTCGACGGTGGATACGGGGTATTTGGAGGTCCGAAAGATGGGTGTAAAGGTAGGCGTAATGCAGTAGTGTAGTTCGCAGCCCAGGTACGGCCAATTCTACCTGTTGAAATCATTCTCTGTCGTTCTTTCACACCTCCGAAGGTTTCTATCTCGGTGGGGTATACATATCTTGAGACGGTGGATAAGATGACAGGTGGGATGCGACTGCTTGGGCCTTACCTCCAATCACCTATTCCGTTGTTGCAGTGTGAAAATGTGCAAGGTGGAAACTAGACATACCTATAGCATTCATCCATTCGTGGTTACCCAATATCGACAATACTTGTCCTCCTTTCGCAGCCGCCTGGGCGCGCAGTTTATCCATCATGTCAAACAATTCTATCGTGTCGTCTCCTCTGTCGACCATTGTAAGGTCACGTAATGAGTGGCTGTGAATTCAAGAGGGACACTCACCGGTCAATTATATCACCTGTCTGAACTAGGATGTCTACGTTCCCAGACCAATCTAGGTTTTTGTCCACCACTCCAGAAAACCGCAAAACATGTCTTGCATTTATCATGTCGCCGTGCAAATCGCCAACAGCCACTATTTTGCGACGGATTCCCTTCAGGGTCATAGAACCGAATCGGGGAGTTGGAGACGCAGGATCCTGAGTTAATAGCCGAAACATGCTATCAGTGCTTGTGATATTATCTCCCATGCCCCATGCTCCAGAGAGAGCAAACGAAAGTAAAAGAATTGCACACCCGCGAGAGAAAACCATCATGTTAAGGGTATCAAGATGCCAAGCAAGTGAGGGTTGCCGGTCAGGTCATTCGTGGCTGTGTAGCTGGATGCTGCAGCCAAGCAAGTGCAAATGGGGGTGGGCAATTTCGCACAAGTGTGACACATGTGACCGGCGTGTGACACCTGTGTGACTCACCAAATCCTTGACCCAGGAGCTTACCTCTTGCCACAACTAATTTGTGGCTTGCTTTTGGGTACAAGCAGGGCATATTATATAGCATCTATGAGTATATGACAGTTATTATACATCTGGAGTGGCAGAAGTGTTTCAACTGGCACATTGCCTGCCAAATGTCACCCTATTGCTGGGTCCAAACTTGTAAGGAGTGTTCACCACTCCAGACACATTGTATCAACTTGAAGTAAGGGAGAAAGTTTTTTGGTTTTACATTCTCTACAACTTGTATAAGATGGAAATTCAAATTTTCTGATGCAATACTGAGAACCATGCATCTGCAGTGCCTGTTTGGGTGGTTAGAGCACATATTTTGGAAATTTGTTTTATACAGGTTTTAGAGCATAAAAAACCAAGAAACTTTCTCCCTTACACCAAGCAAATCCAGTAAGTCTGGGATGCAGTATATCCCTTGCAAGTTATTGAGAAATGCAAGGGGTGTACTGCATCCCAGACTTACTGGATTTGCTTGGTGTAAGGGAGAAAGTTTCTTGGTTTTTTATGCTCTAAAACCTGTATAAAACAAATTTCCAAAATATGTGCTCTAACCACCCAAACAGGCATTGCAGATCCATGGTTCTCAGTATTGCATCAGAAAATTTGAATTTCCATCTTATACAAGTTGTAGAGAATGTAAAACCAAAAAACTTTCTCCCTTACTTCAAGTTGATACAATGTGTCTGGAGCAATGAACACTCCTTGCAATGTCTTGAGGTTGTGACAGAGGTGTCACAACATGAGGTTGCTGCATGCCAAACCACATTTCCTTCCTACCACCATCATCCCCAGTCTTACCCTTCATTGTATGGATGCTTTTAACTGATATACACATAAACTGATGCTACAACAGACCAAAGCTACATTCAATGCCACCAAAACGAGGAAAAGCAGAAAGACAGCAAAATGCAGCTAATGCCAGGGCAAGATCTGCACAGAATAGACATGATTCAGAGAGGACTCTTAGAGAGTTGGAACCCAGCAGCTATGATGAGGCATTAGAGACAATAAAATGCCTGGAGGGGAAATTATCTGATGAGCAGAGTCAATCAGCTGCTTTTGAACTTGCTTTGCAAAATGAGAGGGAGAAAGGCTCTCAATTGAAAGAGGATCTGGAGAGACAATTAGCTGATGAACAGAGTCAATCAGCTGCTCTTGAAATTGCTTTGCAAAATGAGAGGGAGAAGGTCTCTCAGCTCAAAGAGGACCTGGAAAAGGAAAAGCTAAAGTATCAGGAGCTCTACAGGACACTCCGTGTTGAAAGACGAGCTAAACAGCGTGGTATCAAGAAGAAGGAGATGTTAGAGGACCAAATTAATCTTCTGAAGTCAGCAGCATTGGAAGATTCTAAAAATCAAAAGGAGATTTTCTCTAGTGCCAACCATGCTGTAGAGTCACTCCTCAGGTCGGAAAAGGAGAATGCAGGTTTGAGGAGTGATCTTTCTTTATGCCTAGAGCGAATGACAAGACGTGCTCAGTCATGTTCTCTTGAGCTGAATACTCTAAGAAAAGAGCTCAGGAAAAGCAAAAAACAAACATACAGGCTTAAAGGGCACTTGCAACTTGCAGCTACCAGAAAGGAGCTTGCAATGACAAAAGCTAGACAAAAAGTCCTCAAGGAGAAATCTGTTCATAATTTAATGTGTAAAGGGGTTTATACAGAGGACACAAGGAATTTAATACAATTGCTAGTGAAGGCTGGTTGTTCAAAAGATTATATTGGTCATGTAATATCTGCTGTTCTCAAGTCTGCAGGGATCACAACAGTTGGATCTGTCAGTCGAAGAACAGTCTCCAGAGTGCTTTTGGAAGGATGGATAGCTTCTCAAATCCAACTAGGATATGAGATGCAAGAGGCAGAGAGTCAGTTTCTTTGATTAACTTGTCATTGACTACATTTAACCATATTCTATTTAGCCATGACATTCAGTGCTGATGGGACCAGCCATCGCAATATTAACTATAATTCTCGTCATGTGAATTTAAAGGCTGCAGATTACAATGGTGATGATGGTCCTAATAAGCAAGCTACAAGATTTCTTGGAATAATGGCATCACTTGATGGCACAAGTGAGCAGTCACTGAAGGACTGGGACAAAACTTTGGAGACAATCACAGACTTTTTCAACAGATCTCCCATGGGACAACGTAATGGAAGTATTATCCGCACAGTTGACTTGTTTTCCAAACTTGCTGGCATGCTTACAGACCATTGTGCAAAGGAAAAAAAGGATGTTGCAGCATTGGAAAAGAAGAAGATAGAAGCAATGTATCAGAAACTTGGAGAAGATACTCTTGTTGCTTCAACAAATGCAGAGTTACTACCAAAGTTTCTAGAGGCATATGATCAGATGATTAAGGATCAGGGTGGCCAAGATAAATGGAAAAGTTTACATGAACAAGAGCAGAAAGAGAGAATAGCTAGGATGACTGAAAAAGCCATCATTGAACTTGGAAAAGATGCATATGAAATGCTTTCAGATGCTCAGAAAAAAACCCTAAGGCTTTTTATCTGGGCTGGATGTGGGTGCCACAAGGACCTGAATACAGTCAAGGCTGGCTACACTGAGATGGCTATGTGGTGGGATGAAAATGACATTACACCACCAATCCTATTGGCAAACAGAGACAATGCAGCTGTATTAAAGGAGGTCTCTCATGACCAGGATGTTGTGACTCCAGCACAAGAACGTGCATTTGAAATGACTGCAAAGGGTGGGATAAAAACTGCACAGATAGCTGGTGCAATACTTAACCACAAAGATGATAAAAAAGGACATCATAATCAGTTTCGTTTTTGGTGGGAAAAGGAAACCAACATTGAGTTCACTTTTCCTGACACCTCCAACACACGATATCAATCATACTGTGAGGCTGCTGGTGTTCTATTGTTGCACAAGGAATTGATCCTGAAATATCTGGACTTTGCTGTCAATAAAAAGCAGACAAAGCAGTTCAGTCACATGGAAAAGAATTTATGGGATGCCTTACACTGCCAAGCAACATTGACAGAACTTGCAGTATTAGCCATTTATGCTCAATCTGTTAGTCACCCATACATGAATGAAATTCGTGGGAAGCAGAGTAACATGCTGGACATGGGTCCATTTCATCATAAAGTGTATGGTCATATAAAGAGTATCACCAGAAACCCTGCATTGCTTATTGGTTCTGATGCATCTCATGAAAAGGGTGCAGTTAATGGCTTACCTTGGAAGTCACCTGAGGTTATGAATGCCATACAGAAGATGAAACCAGACTTACCTCACTTACAACCACTCCTTGTGAGGTTCTTTAGAGGGGCTGCTATTGGATGGAAACGCTTCACATCAGAATTTGCACCAGGTGGTTTAATTGATGAAGCAACTGTAGTGGAAAAGGACATGGCATGGCTTCCAACCACAAATGATGTTAATGAAGGAGCCCTTGGTTCATTTAGGGTTCTGATGCGAAGGCAACCACAGTTAACTGGTCTTCAATATAATGCACAAGCAATGTTTCATCACAATGAAACCCAGGCATTCATGGAGGCAAAGTTTACTGAACCTGAGGATTTCAAATTTATTCACCAGGAGGCTCGAAAGCTTAAGGGTGTTGACAAACAAAGGAAATTTGAAATCATCAAATTTGCAGAGGAAAAAATAGCTAGGAAGCAGAAAGCAGCACAAGAATGGCAAGAGAAAGTTGCAAAAAATGCTGCTAAGATTGCAAATATCACACTCCTCTTAGACAGAGATAAAGTTGTAAAACTTGCTGGAGAGAATCTCAGGGATCACTTTAGTGCCTTCAAGGCAGCAGGTGCCCCAAACATGAAAGATTTGACTAAAAGAAGCAAGGTTGCAGAAATCAGGAAGGCATTGCAGGATGCTGTTGATATGTATCATGCAGGTAAATGGAGCCCTGATAAAGGCCAGGAGGAGGTAAACAAGGATGGAGAAGAGATATTTGATTTTATGGGAGTTGAGGAGGATGATGAGGATGAATGGGAAGATTTACCTGCAATGTGATACAATAATGTCATCATAGCAGGCTCCTCAGCTCATGTCTCTGCACCATACTTCAAATATGTACACTGTATACCTTATACTAGTTGTATAGTACCATGTTGAACCTTAGTTGACACTGTAGGGATCATGCTTCTCGCAAATATTGAGTGGGTCAAGATTTGTGACACATTTGGTCACATGCGTGACGTCACGCACCCACGCATGTCACTGAGCATTGCCCACTCCCAGTGCAAATATAATGACTGCCAGTGCCAAACAGAGGACAACGAACGTAATTGCAACACGTTCCTGCCGCATGTTAAGGCCCGACGATGTCGTTCCTCTCTTCCTCTTCGCTCTTGTTCTTACCAAGCCATGAGCAGCTACGCCGTGCTGAGCGTTTCGCCAGATGCAACAGACGACGAAGTAAGGCGCGCATATAAGCACAAGGTCAGTGCTGTCGCTTGCACGCGTCCACGTGTTTATCATGTTCGATAGGCCCTGGAGTGTCACCCAGATCGACATGTGAAGGACAAGGATATTGCTACGCAGAACTTTATAGAAGTAGGCCATATCTATACTCACATGCGTTTGCTGATTAACCGTGACAGCTCAATACTGCCTACCATGCTATCCTGAGTGAACGGGCACGCAAGGCGGCAATATCGCGCGCATCGGAGCTCACCAGACCCGCAGCCAAGTCAGCTGAGCAACAGGCTGGCACCAAGAATGACCCGAAGCCTCCGAAAGCTCCCTCCTCGGGCTCTTCAACCCGCTCCTTTAAATCACACAGTTTCCCTGCCAGCTCGACACCCTCTTCAACACCACCATCATCTCCTTTTACATCTCCTTCGTCTTCACCATATTCAACGCCTGCATCTTCTCCAGCGTCGTCAACAACTTCTTTACCAGATGAGAAAGATTCATCCCCTCCAAAAAGATCTGCTACGTGCGAGGATGCAGATGAAGATGAACATAGCTCAACGACGTGCAGCTCCTCAACCGGTCACACTGCCAAGCCGCTGTCAGACCATGCTTCCTCTGCAGGAACAATACCGAAACCACCACGGGCCAAACTGCGCAAACAACCTCCAAAACCCAATTCATCAACGTCATCGCCATCCACCTCTTCCCATGATTACGAATGTCGTAACTCTAATACCAGGCCTACCTACACCGCTTCTTCGACCAAATCCAAATCCTCTGATACCGGTGATACCCACTTAGATGCCGACTCAAATACTCACTCTCACTCCTCCAAACACCCTAAGGTCGCAGCATTTGAACTCAAGGAATACTACAACTCCTTCCCCTCACTTAAAGACTATCCCCGAGTTGATCTTACGCCAGAGTGGGTGTATCCCCTGCAACTCACTCTGGAAGACATCTTTCGCGGAAGCCGCCTGTGCTACCGCATCCGGCGCCGCTATCTGTCTGGTAAAACGAAAGCAGTGGTCTTGGACGTTGATGTTCCTGCGGGTTGTCGTTCCGGGACGAAAATCGTGTTCCGTGACGCTGGACACGAGAGGAGAGATGGGACGAGACAGGATCTAGTGTTTATCGTCCGGGAGGTGAAGCATGCGAGGTTTGTGAGGGGGTATGAGTGGGATGGTGGTGGTGGCAATGATCGTGATGTAAACAAGGATGACAAGGAGCGGCGCAGGGACAGGGACCACAGGAATAAAAGCAGCGGAAGAAAAACCCGCAAGTCGCATGAATACGGGGAGGACGATTTGGTCATGGAAGTGAGGCTGCCGTGGGTGGACAGGCTTAAAGAAGAAATAGCCAAAGTGGTTATTTCGGGTGTAGACGGGAAGGAGGTGGTGTTCGAAGTGGACTGTCGGAACACTAAAGGCGGCAGCAGTGGAGAAAAGGAGACGGAGAAGGGCAAAATGACGGGCATACATATCGTCGAAGGCGCCGGGATGCCGGTGAGAAGTGATATCCGGAGAGCAAGTGGCGGCGGGTGCGGCGAAGGTACCGGCGTTGATGCGAACGGGACGGGCCAGAGGGGAAGGTTCATCATTAGGTACGTCCTTGTTGCATCTGTCTGGCGGGAACGATTTAGAAGAATGCCTTTTGTTCAGGTGGGAGATATTTGTCCCCACGTCGTCTTCCTCCACTTGGGAGAGTTTCAAGCAGATGTTCAAGTTCGGCAAATAACATCTGACCTTGCTGGTTGTCAACTGCACGACAATTTTCGTCGAAATGCGTTTTTTCTCTTCTCTTGCCTGCTTCTGTTGACTTTATGGTTGTACTCGTATCGACACTGCGAACACCACGAACGTATATGGTTAGGATGACACTCTGGACAAGTGCATGAATGGTGGAATGGGTAGTGTACGTTAGTTCGTTGACGATTCTTCTTTCCAAAAAGTTTCTTTCACTCTCTGATTTAATAGGGTTCGCTAACAATGTGATTTTTTATTTTCGTTTAAACGGATGGTACCATTTTACTTCAGTTCAAATTCGCGCGAAGCAGGTTTGAATGACTTGAGCTATATTCCAAGATGCGCGAATTCAAACATTCAACGATTATTCCTCGAAATATGGCACATCTTTGGGCAATCGGCAAGATATGCTTCGAGTTGTGTATAGATACTGTAGGAGCAAGGTTAGTGAACTGAAGTCCTCATCCATCATCTGGAAACGTGGCTTTGTACAGATCATATGCATGGGACTGGTATCAGAGTTTCAAATCAATATCAAGGAATGCAACTTTGAACTTGACCCCTATCTTTGATGGTAACAATCTCGCCTTGTCATTTATATATAAGCACTGAGCATGCTATGCCAAGAATCTTGAGCTGGTCTCGCTTTCCCTCCATTGGATCTCTAGCACGCCCATGCGCTTCACACCCGTCCTATGGATTTTTGTACTTGTAAGCGCCGCTGTGGCTGGCAAAGGCAGGAGCAGACCCGCTCCACCAACCGCCAAAGAAGTCGATGGTCTACAGATAGGTCAAATAATCATGCACCTTTCAGAATCACAGGTTAGTCGTCCACGAAACCATCAATGTGTTCCTAATGAATTTCCACCTGCAAGCATAACAATATGGTTTCTGTTCCATATTTTCCTGTAATTTTTATAGGTCACGACCAACAGAATGGATTAAAAACAGGCGTGCTAAACGTTGCAATACTCGAGTTCGAGGCACCACCCTTCATTCCTCCCGGCTCGAAGAGCTGGAGAGAATTCAGCCACTATTTCCCGGACGATGCAGGAAAAACAGAAATAGAGTATCGAAGTAAGACTGACGGCATTTGCAGATGCAGGGCGCTGCTTATAGCTTTTTTTTAGAGAGAAAATTTTTACTCGGCGGAAAAATCAGTCTCGTGACTATACAGACATTGCCGGAATATATACGTATATCTTATCCGCAACTGAAAAGATTGAATCCTGAACAAGCGGAAAAGCTGAGAGAGGGTATGATCTGTTTTCAATTTCGAACCAAAGATACCGAGCTAATCCGTTCTCCAGACATGTTGCATTATCAGAATCAGAATAACCACGGGGAGGTTAAAAACCAAGAACTGTCATCATCCAATGCCAATATTCAACAGGGGCGGCAGGGCCGTTTTAGAAGTAACTCAATTGACTTATCTCGACCCAATCTCCACATGCCCAGATGACCCATCCTCGACGCAACTAGTCGCTCTCACTCAACTACTCCGAGTCTACACCTTTTATCTCAAAGCCCTTTTGTACGCTTGACGTAGACTACGAGTGCGCTTACCTAGTTTCATTGACATTTGACTCCTTGTCTGGACTATAAATACCTTGTATTTCAGCTCCAGTAATATCATCGTTTGAGGTGAGACGTCACCATTCACTACTTTCTTTTAAGCAAGGACATGAAAAGAACGGCGAGACCGTCTATAAAAGGATGTTTGTATGAAGAAGTACTTACTCCTTCCTTTTCTGCACCAACTTTCACACCAGAGGAGTCGTAATCACGGAAAACCTCGTTTATCGCCCAAAATTCAATTAATCGGCGATATTTCAAGGTCTATACACGCTAAGTTTCAGCTGCCAGTCATCGGCCATCATCATCATCAAGGTTTTTCCTGATGAATGGTTGCACCCAGTACATTTATACTCCCATCATTTGAAAAACATTCTTTGTCCAGGGGGAGTTTAGTCAGTATGCAGTTAATGTGAGTCTGACACTACCACAAAGATACCCAAAGGGTCATCAGTGGTGCCCATAAAACTGGTTCCTCCTAACCATAAAAAAAAAAAAAAAAAAAAAAAAAAGAAAAAAAAACATTTGCCAAGCAATTAGGTGACCGCCTCGAAAACAGGTTACTAGCAAGATATGTGAATTTAAATTACTTCTCGAAATACGTCAAATTCTTAGCGAGCTGAACGAGACGGTTTACTCGTCCTCAACCACCACCTCCCTGACAATTTAAGCCAGGCTCGCCCTCAGAAGAAGCCCAGCTCCTCTCTGACTGAACCTACTCCTTCTCGTCACTATGCACTTACTTACCCTGAATGGGCCGCGTAGGGCAATCGGCCTTCTCGGCCCTGTATGGATATTGTCATGATCGTCGTCAAGACATCCGCGACAAAAAGAAAAAAGACTGTCGGAGCAAGATTAGCGAATCGGAGTCCTCGTCCGTCGTCTGGAAACGTCTTTACAGCAACTTCACTTGCCTTGGGTTTCAAAAATATCGGTCGCAATGTCGGCATCAATTTGAAAGGACAAAAAAGCCTACTTTAGAAAGAAAGCAGTCAACAATTGGCTATGCCGATAAGACACCACTACTTAAATGCTTACCATTGGATGCTCGCATGGGTAGAGTTTCATAACAAGGAACTTGACCCCTATATTTGATGGTAACACATCTCACCTCGCGATAGTATATAAGCACTGCTTAGTGCATCCCCGTGAACTTTGAGCTGGTCTCGCTTTCCCTCCACTGGATCTCTAGCACGTCCAACCAACGATGCGCTTCACACCCGTCCCGTGGATTTTTTTACTTGTAAGCACCGCTGTGGTAAGCACCGCTGCCCGGAGGTTGTTCCTTGGCGTCAACACGATCCACCCCTCCAATCTGAAGTCGATTCTCTAGAGGTAGGTCAGGTGATCATGAACTATTCATCATCATTGGTTAGTCGCGCACGGAACCATCAATGTGTGCTTCCTAATGAATATCCGTTTGCAAGAATAAATATAGGAATCCTATTCCATATCTTCCTGTGATTTTCTTGGGTTTTGTCCTGCGGGAGGATGGATCATTCTCAGGGAAACTGGGTATCGCAGCAATCCAGTTGGAAGGCTTCCCTGCGAGCTCGGACTGGAAAGATTTCAGCCACTATTTCCCAGACGATGCAGGAAAAACAAGAGTAACATATCGAAGTAAGAGTGACATTGGTGGAAGGAGGGCGCGCCGCTCATGGCTTTTTTAGAGAAGAAATTCCTACTTGGCGGAACAATCGGTATTGCGATTCAAGCGACGACGCGGCGCTATATACGTATGCCTGATTCGCCAGTGATGTTGAATCGTGACAGAACGAAAAAGCTGCAAGCAGGTATTATCTGCCTTTTTTGAACCAAAGAAGCCAAGCCAATATTTTCTCCAGACATGTGGTATCTTCGGAACTTCCGGGTGTGGCAGTTTTTGTTGGCGGATGTCCACCATAATGGGGAGGGTCGAAACCAAGAAGTGTCAGCAGCCAATGCCAATACCTATCACTCACAGGTGCAGGTAGAACCGCATGATCAGTCCATGAAGGGCCTCAGAAGCAACTCAATCAGCGACCTACCCCGACCCGCCGATCCCCTCGTCCCCCGTCCTCGACGCGGGTCGGCCCCAAATACTGCAAGTCATACACTCATCTCAAAGCGCTTTGTACGCTGACGTAGACTATTAGCAACAGCGCAATATGCTCAACGACCGGGAGGGATAAAACCGATAACATTTCTACAGTGTCTACTACACTTTATACTACTTGTATGTCTCTTCTCGAATATTCTACTCTATCTAATCTATGTTATCATTCCATGGTGTCATACGAGTTCCCTTCTGTCTGACTAATATTCCAACATAGACCACTAGTACAGTTTACCTTTTCCGATTGACATTTGACTCCAGTTGTCCGGCCAGATTACTACATACTATAAATACCTGCTTGTACCCCACTGACTTCACTTCAGTACAGTTACAAATATCATTGTTTGAGGTTAGACATCACCATCCACTTCTCTTTTTCTTTCTTTCATGTGTATAAAAGGAATGGTGAGACTCTGTAAAAGGTAAGGAATGTGCTAGAGAATGATATCATAGCTATGAGATCATAATGTGTCATTAATGAGATCATAGTGATGTCATAGAAATGAAACAAAGGTAAGGACATGTCATAAGGGTCATGCTTATGTGAGTGGTGACATTGCATAAGCATAAGAAAGTAGTGGCAATGCATAGATGTCCAGTAAAGGAAGGTGCTGACATAAGAAAATGAAAATGTTCACATAGGTTGTAACAGGTAGTGTTGCCAAAGCTTGGCTCAGCTCGGCTCTGGCTAAGCTCAGTCCCCAGAGCCGTTTTTTCGGCTCAGCTCAGTTCCCCTATGTTTTTCAAGTTGACTGATGGCCTGCCCCAGGTAATGCCTCCTCAGGCATTATAGATATTTTTTGAAGCTTTTATTTACCTATCCCTTGCTTCAAGAAGGTTGGAGAGCACTGGCTGCATGATGGGAAGCCAGGGTAGGGTCTGGGCACAAGGTGAGTAAAGATATGATTGTATCTCAGTCATTCCTTGACAGATTCCCTTCAATGTAGGATCATCTGAAAGCTCTTTTGTTGAACGACCTTCACCCCAAATACCCCTAAGTATAGCCCTCAACGTGGCTATTACCGGTTTTATTACAGACAATGCCCTCATCATGGTTCATTCTAAGTCAACAATGACAAGCAGAGTCTCGGTCCACTCCCAGCCACTGGACAAAGAGTCTAGACACTAAGTCAAATGATGACAAAGGTCTGAAGAGTGACAAAGAAGGAGAGCATTAAGATCAAGTGAGGTTGAGAGCAAAACTCATCTAAGTTGGAACTGGAGTTACTCTACAGTACATGAGGTTTATATACAATCAGAGAACAAAGGAAACTATAAAGGAAATGAAACAATGACTACCTAGGAAAGGAAATGTGAAGGTAGTTATGAAAGGAGATAGTGTCCAGGCTGTACAATGCACAGTTAATGATTAACGATGGATATGAAACGGTTCATTGAGACAAAAGGATGAAACAAAAAGAGAACCCCCTTTGTATGCAAGAAGTCACCAACTTCTACCATGCAGTTGTCCACATGTGATCCTGCTGTGACTCAAGCCAGGTGACAACATTGCCTAAGTCTGCTGCTGCTGTCTCTGCCTGCCATTGTAGGCTCCTGTTACAGTTTCCCTTTCGTTTCATCTCTCTGTCTCAGCAGACTGTTTCATACCCATCATTATTACTCAATTAACTGCGCACTGTACAGCCTGGACATTATCTCCTTTCGTAGCTACTTTCATATTTCCTTTCTCAGGCAGCTACAGCCTCGTTTCCTTTTGCAATTTCCATTGTTCTCTGACATATATAAACCCCTGTACTGTAGAGTAACCTCAGTTCCAACTTAGATGAGTTTTGCTCTCAACTTTGATTGACTTCAGCGCTCATCTCTCTCATTGTTCTTCATGTGAGCGCTAACGAAAGTCTCAGACATGCACGGGGCAAACAACTAGTATTAAATACCTAACGAAAGTCTGTTACAACATAGGTAAGTGTATGATCCATGTGGTTTAAGTGATATCTTACCTCAGACGTGTGTGGGGCAAACGACTGAGGTGTGGCTATGAAAATGGTACAGTATATATATGATTACGGTACATATTGAACGAGAAAGGCTTCAGCGGCCTTCATAACGTATAACGGCTCATCAACGAAGAAGAACATAGTGAGCTAGCACAAATAACGGATTGCATAGGTCAGGTACGTACAAATACAATAGAAACAGGGCGCATATGACTACACCCATGATAGGAACCTTGGCGGCATGACGATGGAACCTTTGGCGACGAGTCAGGTGACTTGGGATGACGTCAGCGGGGTTGGATCCTACGTGCTTGGTTCCAACACTTCAGACCTTTGTCATTGCTTGACTTAGCGTCCAGACCCTTTGTCCAGTGGCTGGGAGCAGACTGAGACTCTGCTTGTTGCTGTTGACTTAGAACAAATCACGATGAGGGCATTGTCCATAACACAAGTTGGAACTCAGGAATCGCTTAGTGCATCGTCACTAGCCAGATACCATTGATACCAGAACCTCCCAGATCAGACCACCAAATGACTCTATTTGTTACAGACAGAAATACTACCTTAACCAAAGAGGAGTCCACTTTTCTATGACAAACAAAGGCTGGTACTACATCTCAGGAACAAAGAAGAAGAACCAACCAGTTCCAGAAGAAGCTTTCGAAGGTGTCATGACTCGTATCAAACGCTCCAATTCTAAGTCATTTTATATTCATTTTCCTTTGTATTTTTTATATGTAGTAGCCTAACACTTAGCTAAGTCAGCGTCTATCTTATCTAGTTAGCGCTAAGATTAGATTAGATAACGATTAGATTAGATTACGGATTACCGGACTGATGACTGATGACTGCTGACTAATCCGCAGTTGATGCACAGCAGTCTTACTCATACAGGACTATTATTAGCATAGGGTTCTACAGCCTTTAGGGTTGTAGGGGTTAGCGCACAGACCAGCCTGTATTGTATATAAACCATGCAACTAGCACCCAGAGTCCTCAGTTGAGTTCTCTCGGGTTTCCACTCTACCCTCCCTCCTCTCTACTCAGTCTGCTGTTGGGGCCCTAAGACGTCACGTCAAGGGTAGTCCTGATAGAAGGAGAATACCAGGAAGGAGATCACAATGACAAATTACCAGGGGAAACTTGGATTCACTGGTACAACAAGGAAAATGAGACAGAGGACCAACTATTTCTGCCTCCAAACACTGAACCTGAACTTACTTGGTGGCACGAGTTCCAAGTCAACAAAGGATTAAAGGATTACTCCTTCTTCGCATTCAACAAACAAACAATCACCAGGTGGAACAAATACAGAGAACAGCAGCAGATCAAGATAGATCTAGCCTTTGGAGACAAACTGAAATGAGGAGAAAATTTGAAACAAGGCACAGAACTGAAACATGAACCAGGAACACAGGATCTGAGACCTGAAACACCAGAACCAAAACAGGAACAAGAAAAGGACATGTCAAATGACAAGGAAACATCCTTGAAAGGGATAAAGGGAATCTCCATTAAGGAATTCAACGGACAGCGCTCTAAGGCAAAACACTTCATCAATACATTTGATGACATCTTCGATCTTGATGAAAAACACTTGACACATCGAAAAAGCGAATCAAGTATGTTCTCCTTCATCTAGGAGAAGAATTAGACAATTGGAAAGCCAATCTTTGAGGAGAATTAGAAGCAGCAGAAGCAGCTAAAGGAAAATCAGCAGAAAGCACATATGCACTCTCTTGGGATAACTATACTAGCTTCAGAAGATGATTCTTAAACAACTGGGGAGAATCTGACAGTGCAGCAAGGACCCTGAATGATCTAGAAAAGGTCAAAGTGGGCAGAGACATCAACATCCCTGCCTACATCCAGAAGTTCAGATTGCTCATACACTCCACTGGAATCACAGGGTTCATGGCACAGTGCATTTACTTCTGTAAAGGACTCCCTGCATCAGTCGCAGCAAAGATCATTGAAAACCCCACAGTTGTCAATATGGAAACAGCTTATGATGCTGTGGAACACCTGCATAATGCTTGGGAAACCCTTAAGCTGATGAACCGATCTTCTGGATCAGGGGACACAAAGGGACGTTTCAAATTTAACCAAAACCAGAGGCCTTTGACATCTGGATCAAAAGGAATCAATGCTGTGCACACAGGACACCTTTCAGATGCCCAAACAAGGGGAACACCCAAACATTGTCCTACAAGCCCTCCCCTCCTCAGAATCGCACAATCAGAACTATAGAGGAAACAACCTCAAATGAATCAACTGCCCAACGTATTAGGGCCTTGTTGAAGGAACTCCCTGATGAGGAGTGTGAGACTACCCTCCAGGAACTTGAATCTGAGGGTTTTTAAGAAGGAGATGCCAGAAAGCGGTTGATGCCTCCAGTATCATTGAACAGTTAGCACTCAACTCTGTAATTGTACAACAAACAGATTTCTATTACTGTGCAAACAACCCATAAACCTGCTAAAGTATCTGCTCTCATCGACTGTGGAGCAGAAGGAAACTTCATTGACAAACAAATATCAAAAGATCTACCAAAAGAATTATTGAAACAACCAATTAAAGTCAAAAATGCCAATGGAACCATTAATCAGAATGGAATGATCACTCATTGAACTCATCTCACTTATTCCATCAATGGAAGAACCCATAACAACTGGTTATGGATCACCAACCTAGGCAATCAAGAGATAATCTTTGGGATACCATGGTTAGAACAGCATAACCCAACTATTGACTGGCAAACAAAGACCCTCCAAATGGATGATGATTCAGAAGATACCAAATGTTACAGTTTCCCTTTCATTTCACCTTCCTGTCTCAGCGGACTGTTTTATATCCATCATTTCCCCCCTTAACTGCGCATCGTACAGCTTGGACGCTATCTCCTTTTGTAGCTACCTTCACATTTCCTTTCTTAGGTAGTTATCATTTCGTTCCTCTTATAGTTTCCTTTGCCCTCTAATCGTATATAAACCCCATGTACTGTAGAGTAACTCCAGTTCCAACTTAGATGAGTTTTGCTCTCAACAACAATTGACTTCAGCACTCTTCTCTCTCATCGTTCTCCAAGACCTTTGTCATTGTTTGACTTTGCATCTAGACCTTTGTCCAGTGGCTGGGAGCGGACCGAGACTCTGCTTGTCACTGTTGACTTAGAACAAACCACGACAAGGGCATCGTCCGTAACACAAGTTGGAACTCAGGAACCGCTCAGTGCATTGTCACTAGCCAGACACCATTGATACCAGGAACTCCCAGATCGGACCCCCGAACGACTCTGTTCATTACAGACAGAAGTACTACCTTAATCAAAGAGAAGTCTACTTTTCTACAACACACAAGGTCTGGTGCTATGTTTCAGGAACAAAGAGAAAGAACCTACTGGTTCCAGAGGAACTCTTCGAAGGAGAATACCAGGAAGGAGATCACAACGATGAGCTACCAGGAGAAGTTTGGATTCACTGGTATAATGAAGAAAACAACGAGGACAATCAACTGTTCCTACCTCCAAACACCAAACCAGAACTTACTTGGTGGCATGAGTTCCAGTCAATCACTAAGTGGAACGAATACAGAGAACAACAGCAGATTGAAATAGATCCTTTGGAGATGAATCAAAACAAGGAGAAAGCTCGAAACTGTTACAGTTTCCTCTTCGTTTCATCTTCCTGTTCCACATATCGTTTTGTATCCATCATTTCTCCTTACACTGCGCATTGTACTGCTTGGACGCTATCTCCTTTCATAACTACCTTCACATTTCCTTTCTTAGGTAGTCATTGCCTCGTTCCCTTTACAGTCTCCTTTGTTCTCTAACAGTATATAAACCCCCATGTACCATAGAGTAACTCTAGTTCCAACTTAGACGAGTTTTGCTCTCAACACCGATTGACCTCAACACTCTCTTTCTTCGTCGCTCTCTAGACCTTCGTCATCATTTGACTTAGCGTCTGAACTCTTTGTCCAGTGGCTGGGAGCGGACCGAGACTCTGCTTGTTGCTGTTGACTTAGAACGAATCATGACGAGGGCATCGTCCGTAACACAAGTTGGAACTCAGGAACCGCTCAGTGCATCGTCACTAGCCAGACATCATTGATACCAGGAACTCCCAGATCAGACCCCCCAAACAACTCTGTTCGCTTCAGACAAAAGTACTACCTTAATCGGAGAGAAGTCTACTTTTCTATGACACACAGAATACAAAGAACAACAGCAGATTGAGATAGATCCCTTTGGAGACAAACCGAAACAAGGAGAAAGCTCAAAACAAGGCACAGAATCGAAACACAAACCCGGAACACAGGACCCGAAACCCAAAACACCAGAACCGAAACAGAAGGACATGTCAAACGACAAAGAAGAATCCCCGAAAGGAATAAAGGGAATCTCCATTAAGGAATTCAAAGGAAAGCGCTCTAAAGCGAAACATTTCATCAACACATTTGATGACGTATTCGATCTTGATGAGGGGCGCTTCGAAACATCAAAAAAGCGAATCAAATATGTTCTCCTTCACCTAGGGGGAAGAACTAGACAATTGGAAAGCCAACCTTCGAGGAGAATTAGAGGCAGCAGAGGCAACCAAAGGAAAAACAAACAGAAAGCGCATACACACTTTCTTGGGAAAATTACCCCAGCTTCAGGCGACAATTCTTGAGCGACTGGGGAGAATCTGATAGCGCAGCTAGAACCCTGAATGATCTAGATAAAGTCAAAGTGGGCGGAGACATTGACATCCCTGCCTACATTCAGAAATTCCGATTGCTTATACACTCCACTGGAATCACAGGGTTCATGGCGCAACGCATCTACTTTTGTAAAGGACTCCCCTGCATCAGTAGCAGCAAAAATCATCGAAAACCCTGCAGTTGTCAGCATGGAGACAGCCTACAACGCCGCAGAACGCCTGCACAATGCTTGGGAGACCATGAAATTGATGAACCGATCATCTGGGTCAGGAGACACAAAAGGACATTTCAAATTTAACCGAAACACGAAGCCTTCCACATCTGGATCAAAGGGAATTAATGCTGTGAGCACAGGACAACTTTCAGATGCCCAAAAGGAGGAAT
>JAEBUT010000027.1:615867-641154 GCA_020011035.1 Amanita subjunquillea
CTACCACAACCTCCCTCCACATATATCTGGCATCTGTGATTTTACCTCACACGTGACACAAACATGCATATTTGTTTTTATTTGTTTTGACACCCCGCCGTCTGCTTGTCTGATTGTCATGTTCGTGACACACGACGCCTGAAGCGTGCACCTCACGTGATTATATGCCAGCACCCAAGAGCCCCCAACCTCGTCCACCCCTACATTGACAAGTGCTTCTACCGCCATCATGCTTAGCCCCCCCCTTCGCTCACCACCGCCAGCCGAACAGAGCGGAAGGTCGTCAGCTGCGGGTGGCTTGAGACGCAAAAAGCAGAAACAGCTGCGATAGACGATGTGAAATTTGACGCCACAGGAGCTGCGGCCAAAGAGCGGATGCGGCCTTGCCGTTCAAATTTTGAATTCACTGCCCCCGCGATTCTAATCCCTTCAAACAGGAAGACGTCTGCAGCTCGCATAGCTGAGGACGATGCAGCAGCGAATGATGACCCCCAACTCACCCCGTAAGTCATTTTTTCGCCAGTTTCCTCACTATCCCACTTATTTTCCCTCTTCCCCTCCCTCTTCTACTCGTTCTGGACTTGCAAACGAACATTATTCCTCCGGCGCCCATCCCTACACCAATGCGCCCATCCCCACACCAACGTGCCCTCCCACACCCGGTTTTTCATCAACGATGCATTCGACGGCATTCCCTCTGTTGCTCACCCTGTTGCTCACCCTCGCCCTCTCTCTGTCACTCTTGCCCGCCCTTTGTTGCTCGCTCCCCTTGCCCTTGCCCTCGCCTCCTCTCCATCACCCTTCCCTCCTTGCCCTTGCCCTTGCCCTCTCTCCACCGCCCTTGCCCTCCCTCTGCCGCCGCACTGCCCTCACCCTCTCTCCACCGCCCTCACCCTCTCTCTGACGCCGCCCACCCTCGCCCTCTCTGTCGCTCGCTCCCCTTGCCCTTGCCCTTGCCCTCTCTCCACCGCCCTTGCCTCCTCTCCACCACCCTCACCCTCTCTCTGCTGCCGCCCACCCACCCTCGCCCTCGCCGTCTCTCTGCCACCTTTGCCCTCTCTCTGCCGCTGCCCCACCCTCTGTTGCTCGCTCCCCTTGCCCTCTCTCCACTGCCCTCACCCTCTCTCTGATGCCGCCCATCCTCGCCCTCTCTGTCGCTCGCTCCACTGCCCTTGCCCTCTCTCCACCGCCCTTGCCTCCTCTCCACCACCCTCACCCTCTCTCTGCTGCCGCCCACCCACCCTCGCCCTCACCGTCTCTCTGCCACCTTTGCCCTCTCTCCGCCGCTGCCCCACCCTCTGTCGCTCGCTCCCCTCGCCCTCTCTCCACCGCCCTCACCCTCCACCGCCCTCACCCTCTCTCTGACGCCGCCCACCCTCGCCCTCTCTGTCGCTCGCTCCCCTCGCCCTCGCCCTCTCTCCCTCACCCTTCCCTCCTTGCCCTCGCCCTCGCCCTCTCTCCACTGTCCTCGCCCTCTCTCCGCCGCTGCCCTTGTTGCTCGCTCCCCTTGCCCTTGCCCTTGCCCTCTCTCCCTTGCCCTTCCCTCCTTGCCCTTGCCCTTGCCCTCTCTCCACCGTCCTCGCCCTCTCTCCGCCGCTGCCCCGCCCTTGCCTCTCCACCGCCGCCCCGCCCTCGCCTCCTCTCCACCGCCCTCACCCTCTCTCTGCCGCCGCCCACCCTCGCCCTCTCTGTTGCTCGCTCTCCTCGCCCTCTCTCCACTGCCCTTGCCCTCTCTCCACTGCCCTTGCCCTCTGTTTCCCCTGCCCTCCACTGCCTGCTCCCCTTTCTCTCCCTGCTCTCTGTTACCCCTACCCCTTCTTCACAAATGTACATTTAAATAAATATAATATAAATTAAATGACAATAATACATGTATGATTATATTCTTAGTATGGAAACTGTATTAGAAGAGAGTGGCATCTCTGTCCATCCCCAAAACGTAGTATATCCATTGTCACTAGTGTTGCCAGCCAAAGCACTGTGTCCCGTCTACGTCGCTCAGATATGGAGTTGAATGACAGTGGAGTCAGTATTTAATGCTATATTCCCTCATAATTAATAACATTCTTCAAAAGGATGATGAGGATAGTGAAGATGAGAGTGACATTGGTGATAAAAGTGAAGGTGGTGACCATGAGGGAGAGGTGAGGTATCACAATTTATTTCTTGAGCCAAAGTCTAACCAAGCAACAGGAAATTCATGAAGATAAAGAAGCTGGAGATCAGGAGGTCAATGAAGGTGAAGAGACTGGAGATCAGGAGGTAAATCAGGTTTGTCCTTTCCTTCATTCCATTTTCAAATCACTGACTGATGAAGGATAATGAATCTGGCAATGTGGGGAGGCAAGTAAATATTAAGACATGCCAACAGTGTCCTCATCCTTTTCTAGGATGATTTGAACAAGGCAAATGAAGGAGATGAGCTACCATTGGAAGGTTCTTCTAGGACCATTGGGGAATCATCAGGGGCAGGGAAACTGGAAATTTCTTTAATTTTGCTGATGCTGAAGACATCATGGAGGACAGGGTCCAAGTTCAAGGCTTGGTTAAAGTCTACAAGTCCTGTGTTGACATTGCCACTGACCCCAAGCCAACCATGGTCCTCAAAAACTGAGGTGACTCCATCCATTATACCAGTACTCAAACATTTGTCCAGGAAATATTCTCCTGTGGGCAGTAAGTGCCATTGCTGTCCCATTTTTCTATTGTCATACATTAACAATGTTGTAGAGTTAAACCAGAGGATTTATGTCTGTGAAGATGGGGATTGGGTGATTAAAGGCAGGTATGAGGATGCCATTGCAGATGAGGAAAAGATAGAATGGTTAGTTGTTGAAGGTAAACATGTTATCTCTCTGTGTGCTGTAAGTCTTTCATTTCACACTGTTTGACTTGAACTTACATGCTGCAGGAGGAAATTCCTTCTGGAACCACTTTTGGTACTAACCTTGCCAGTCACAGTGTTTCAGCAGCTTCCAGTGTCTCTTTGACCTCAGGAGGACTTCCTGCTCAATTATCTCCTGCAGAACTTGTTGCCATATTGAACATCCCTGGTCATCTGACTGATAAAGATGACACATCTTTAAAGGCTTACTATCAAAAGTACAAGGCCTGTTTGCAGGCACAACATACAGTGGATGACATGACTTCTAAGGGCAATGGCCTGCACAGAGGAAACCCAATTTGACAGATGTTGTCAAATTGTTTGTCTCCCCTTCCATGTGGCACTCACATGTCAAAAGTTAGCAAAGGTACCTGATTATCCAATGATGCAGGAATGGTTGGAAGGAGGAGAAGGAGCTCCAGATGACTTGACAGTGTGGGGTTACACAAAGCAAAATGGATACAACTTTATGGATTTGAAGGGATATTTTGAGAAGCAGGATGAGAAGGCAGCTAGCAAAGGGAAGAAGAAGCAGCAAAAGGGAGCAGATGATGATGGAGGATCCAAGCAGAAGAAAGGGAACAAGAAATCAAAGAAGTAAGCTCTCTGTCATCCAAGCTCATGTGTAGTTGTAAATTTTGTAGTATCTCTATGTTTGTCTTATGGCTCTTGAATGGACTATCCAGTTGGTTTCTGTGTCTGTGGATGATTACCTTGATTCCAATGGTTTCAGCAAAACCAGAGCAGGCTTTTCCAGACATACCATTCCAGACCTTCTGCAAATTTGTTGAATCTAATTTTGATTCTGCAATATCTCTATCAACAGTACTCATGATTCTATTTTCCATCACTGAAAATACAACCCTTATCAGTCTCCATGCACGCCAACAAAGGCCACAGTATAGAGGGGAGGTATCCACTACCATCACCAGTTGGATGAAATGTCTGTCACATGCAATACTCCAAAGACTAGATGGCAAACCAATTTTGCTAGGAGATGAAGTGAATGATGACCATGAAAGATTCAACACCAAATTATGTTTGAAGCTTGATTCACTTGCTAAACTACTGAAACTGCATCCTTATAGTAGTAAAGGGAAATTGAGCTGTAATCCCAGGGCATTGCTGCAGCATACTAAATCAAAAGACATTCCTTTGGTCACTCTGGTTAAAGGCTTTGTTTCATATGAGCAAGTGTCTCTGTTAAGTGGTTTCTGTCCAGATTGCAGGACAGTCTATTATGCTGACCATGAAAGAGTCACTACCCAACTTCAAGATAGATATGACAGGGTATACTTGAATTCTGCCAAATATGTGAAGATAGGGCAGAATCTATGGGTTGATAGACTGTTCACATCAGCTGTGATGAGTGGGATCTATAATTTCCATGCATCACCTGCCACTTATTCTAAGTTTTGGAATATGTCATTTGAGTCTGTAAAAGTGGCAAGAAGGCAGATATGGCAAGCCTTTGTTCAAGAGTCATTAAGGATGCAGGCTGCTGAGTCTGGGGTGAATGTGACAATGGCAGATGGCCTGCCAATAGATAGTGTCACAAGACAAGCATATGAACTTTTAGGGGATGGTGGCATCATTAGTATTTCAAGGAAACATAGCTGTAATGAGTGCACCCAAAAATATCGAGAAAGATCTGCCAATCCTGGTGGCATAGACCCATCAGCTATTATTGGTATGGAGGATGGATTAATTGCACCACAATTTCAAACAAACATTGTTGAAAATTGTGCTCCTGTAAAAATGGTTGTGGTGGATGGAATTGTCACAGGACATACTGTAAGTCCACACACTACTATTGCTTAATTTATATTCATGAGTTTCAGTATTGTGGCTATTTGAATTGTACTAGTGACTTGCAGAATGCACAAGGAGGGGTATATTGTGCATTTCATGAAAACTTGGTTGGAAGATTGTGTCATGTCACAGGTTGCAACAGTGTTAAAATACAAGGTACACAAGCATGTGCACAACATCAAGGAAATTGGCAAGGGCATGTCATCAATCACAGAACAAATGTACTGGGGGTTACAGAAGGGCCATGAGAAGATTGGATGAGACATGGCCTTGGATGCCTGCTGCTGATCAAGCACAGCAACCCCATGATGTTGAAGATGGTGTTGAAGAGAATGTTGAAGGAGGGCAAGCAGGACTCTTCAGGCCTCCAAGAACCTATTGTGTTGAAACCATTTGTGCACCCTGTGGTGTTGTCATTGCATGGAGAAAGTTCATAAAGTCTGAATCTCCAACAGCTATATTGGAATTTCTGGAGCATGTTTATCCAACTGAGGAGAGTAAACCTGCTTACATTTGTATTGACAAGGCCTGCCTGGTACTTCGCACAAGTATCACAAATGAATCATGGGAAAGGTGGAAGAATACCAGTAGATTCATTGTGGATTCTTACCACTATGTTAATCATCGGGCAACTGATACATTGTGTCGTAAATGGTGCAATCCAGCTCCTTTGGATGGATCAGCCCCTAACTTGGTCATTGTGGAGAGAGATGAGAGGGGCAGACCTTATTACAAGCGTGCATTTAATACACAAGCTTGTGAACAGTTGAATGCTTGGTTAGGTGGATTTGACAATATTTTGAGGAGGATGACATCTTGGAACTTTCATTTGTTTTTGCATACTATGCTTTTCTATCATGCAAAACATGTTATTGAAAGGCAGGAAAAGAAGGCAGTTGAGGAGAGTTTAGATGACTCAGAGGAGGATTGAGGATAGGTAGAACATATACATGTACAGTATATTGTGTCTATATATATTACTGACACTAAGCAACCACCTTGACATTTGTGAAGGGTTTGACAGGTCATCATCTATTCATATCTGTGTGCATCACCACCTCCAAAGTAATATGTGACAACACATATTTGTGTGTATCATTACCTCCAAGGTAATATGTGATGACACATATTTGAACAATATTTGTGTGTATCATTACCTCCAAGGTAATATGTGATGACACATATTTGAACAATATTTGTGTGTATCATTACCTCCAAGGTAATATGTGATGACACATATTTGAACAATATTTGTGTGTATCATTACCTCCAAGGTAATATGTGATGACACATATTTGAACAATATTTGTGTGTATCATCACCTCCAAGGTAATATGTGATGACACATATTTGAACAATATTGCATGTGTGCCCTGGAGGCTACTATTCATGCATCACTCATACAAACAAATATCCAGATGAGCATGGCTAATCCATGTTGAATTTTTACACTATAGCAACATCACCAATGAATTCAGCAACCCAGAAAACCCAGTAAACATACCTGAAGTTCATCAAACCTCCAACAGTGCTTGCAAGCTGGCAAAATGGTTAGAGCATGGCTTAGTGTGATGGGTACTGATACTTGCAAGTCACACCCATGTTAGGAGACCTTAGAAGAGGTATAAAGCAAAGGTGTACTCATATGTGTACTTGGACTATGTCATAATTGAAGATAATGCACTTTTAATGCAACTAAGAATGGACTTGGAGTGGGTCCATTCCGAGTTCAGTCCGAGTTCAGTCCAAGTCCATTCCGAGTTCAGCTCGGATTCCTGTCAACTTGGAATGGGCTCGGAATGGGCTCGGATTCTACTCGGATTCCAAGTCCAATTGGTGATAATTCGGAATGGACTCGGAATGGACTCAGATTCTGCTCAGAATCCTTGTAATGAACTCGGAATCCACTCGGAACAGGGGGGGAGTGTAAACTGCTGCCATTGACTGGCAAAAGAAAACCCTCCAAATGGACGACAAGCTAGAAAACACCAAACCTATTTGGCGCATAGCATTGGATACACAACAATGGGGAGAGGACAAATATTGGATTAGGGTAAAAACATCAGCATCACAAGCACTTGAACATCAAGCAAAACGAGATGAAGCGCCCACTGTTCTCCCTTCTGAATACATGCCCTGGCAAGCCACCTTTGAGAAGAAAGCGTCAGAGCACTTCCCATCTTCTCATACATGGGATCATGCAATCGAACTCAAAACAGGATTTACACCAAAAGTTAGCAAGATATACCCATTATCACTAAAGGAACAGTCAACCCTTGATGAATGGATTAAGGAACAACTCAACAAAGATACATCCAACCATCTAAATTACCGCAGGCATCACCATTCTTCTTTGTCTCAAAAAAGGAGAGTGGTGCACTTCAACCTTGTCAGGATTATTGATACCTGAACGAATGGACCATTAAGAATGCCTATCCATTACCCTTAGTCTCAGACTTAATGACGAAATTAGAAGGCACAAACTACTTCACTAAACTTGATTTACACTGGGGATATAACAACGTCTGAATTAAAAGGGCAATGAATGGAAAGCAGCATTCATAACAAATTGAGGACTGTATGAACCGACAGTTATGTTCTTTGGCCTTTGCAATTTGCCTTCAACATTCCAGACCATGATGAACGAATATTTCCAAGACATGATAAATGAAGGATGGCTCATTATCTATATGGACGACATCCTGATTTGTGGAAAAACTAAAGAGGAAATAGAGAAACAAACAGAGCGCGTCCTGCAATGTCTACAAGAAAATGACTTATTCTTGAAACTCAAAAAATGCAAATTCTGTGTTCAAGAAGTCGAATTCTTAGGCATGGTCATCACCCCCCAGACACATACAAATGGATCCTGTCAAACTTGCAGGAATTTGTGATTGGCCGACGCCAACAACGGTTAAGCAAGTCAGATCCTTCCTAGGATTCGGAAATTTCTATCAAAGATTCATTGGCAATTTTGCTGCTATAGCAAAGCTGCTAACAGACCTGACAAGAAAGGGTTTACTTTTCGATTGGACAACCATCTGTCAGAATGTGTTTGAAGAGCTTAAGCGCAAGTTCTCTTCTATGCCTGTCTTATGCATGCCAGACCCCACGAAACCGTTTATCCTTCAGATGGACACCCCCGAACAAAGCAACTGGAGCAGTACTTAAACAAGCAGATATAACTGGAACCCTTCATCCACGTGGATTTATTTCCCATGCCTTGACAATTACAGAACAGAATTACCAGATTTATGATCAAGAACTGCTTGCAATCATTAAAGGATTACAAGCATGGCGACATTTGCTCCATGGATCACCACATCCAATAATAGTCCATTGCGATCATAAAAATCTTCTATTCTATCGGTCACCCCAATGATTAACTCCTCAACAAGCACGTTGGTCTATGATGCTCTCGGAATTTGACTTGAAAATTGAGCATGTACCCGGCACCAAAATGTTTGAAGCAGACACTTTATCCCGTTGACCGGATCATATGAAAGACGATGATACTCTGGAGGATGTCACCATGTTACCAGATAATAAATTCATCTGCCTCATCGCTACTGACTTGGCCCAGAAAATTCAGGATGCTACATCACTTGACAGCTTTGGGCGCACAATCATTGAAGTTATCGAAACTCAGCACACTCTAAACTCCAGGACTGGGCATTTGTTGACAGAATCATTTGATATATTGATAGAGCATACATTCCAGATAACGGAACGCTCCGGACACAGATTATCAAAACAGTTCATGAATCGCTCACTTCAGGACACCTGGGACATATGAAAACCCTTGAACTTCTACAACACAATTACTGGTGGCCAGGAATGTATAGACACATCAAAGAATGGGTTACAGGTTGTGCCACTTGCCAGCAGATGAAAGTGAGCACTCATCCAAATACACTGGCTCTTCTACCAATTGGATCCAAAGCAACTTGCCCTTTCCAACAAGTTACATTTAATTTCATCACAGATCTTCCTATTGTGGATGGATATGATTCCATTCTGGTCACGGTGGACCATGGTCTTACGAAGGGGGTAATTCTTACTCCTTGCAAGAAAACCATTGACACTTTAGGAACAGCCGATCTTTACATCTCTGAAATATTCAAGTGCTTTGGACTACCTGATATACTCATCTCGGATCGAGGACCACAGTTTTCAGCAAAAGTCTTCCAGGAAATTAGAAAAACATTAGGAATCAACCACAGAATGAGCACAGCATACCATCCACAGACTGACGGAGAAACAGAACACGTTAATCAAGAATTAGAAGTATACCTTCGGATATTTTGTGCAAATGAACCCCACAAATGGAAACAACTACTCTCAATCACTGAATTTGCTCACAATAACCACCACCATGATTCAGTCAAAGCTTCCCCATTCCAACTCATGTATGGAACAAATCCTGTTGCGCTACCAACCACCGTACAAAAAATGACAACACCTGCTGCTGAGGAATGTCTACAGCTATTACGAAAAGCCAGAGAAGAAGCATTAGCCGCGCATGAGCTGGCAAGGCAGATGGTCTCACAACGAGTCAGAGACAAAGTATGGCTCGAAAATAGAAATCTCAACATCCCATATCAGTCTAGGAAATTAGCGCCTAAACGAGAAGGACCCTTTATAGTTGAACAAGTACTACGACCAGTAACATATAAACTCAAGCTACCGAAACAATGGCGCATTCACCCAGTCTTTCACACATCACTCCTTATGCCATATAGAGAAACTGAAACGCATGGACCAAATTACACAACTCCACCTCCTGATCTCATAAATGGTCAAGAGGAGTTTGAAGTAGAAGCAATTCTCACACATCGAAAACACGGAGCAGGATATCAGTATTTGGTTAAATGGAAGGGATATGGTCCGAATGACAACTCCTGGGAACCTGAGCGCAATTTGAATAATGCTGCGGACATTTTACAAGCATATAAACTCAGAAGGCAACTGTAAAACTGAGCACTTTACTCTTAGCCCCCTAAGATGCTCGGACTCCGAGCTCAGTCCTCGGAATACGAGGACTCAGTTTGGAGTCCGAGTTTTTTTGGTTTGCAAGTGAATTTGGCCTCGTAGTCCGAGGTCAGTCCTAATAGAGTCCGAGCCCAGTCTCAGACTGAGCTCGGAAATCCTAGGACTGATGGTGCTCAGAGTCCAAGTGGACTCTGAGCAGTGTGGGGGCAGTTTTGTCAGCCACAGCATATATATACATATTGTGACACTGTGACACGAGCACGGACAAGGCTCCACGTGACAGCAGCGACGCGCCGTTTACTGTTGACTGCTGCACGTGACCCACACGTGACTGCCATGCATTGCATGCTGGTGATGTGACCGTGGTTGCGTGATTGATCACACCACACCGTGCCCACCTCCATCATCACCACTGCCAACGTCGCGTCGCCACCACCATGGTCGCCACCGTCCGTCACCACTACCGCCACCCCCACGCTCATCACCACCCTCTGACAACCACCTGCCGCCTCTCACACCGTCACCACCCCCACCACCACCATCACGTCACCGCCGCCACCACCACGTCACTGCCGCCACCACCACACGGTCACGGTCACCACCCCCACCGCCACTCGCCACTCCCGATGACCACCCTGCCGCATTGACGGACCCGCCCATTCGCCTCGTTCGCCCACCTGCTCACGCCCATACATGCCAACCATCACCGCCGCCACCACCACCACGTCACCGCCGCCACCACCACTGTGTCAACGCCGCCACCACACACGGTCACGGTCACCACCCCCACCGCCACTCGCCACTCCCGATGACCACCCTGCCACGTCGACGGACCCACCCATTCGCTCCGTTCGCCCACCCTGCTCACGCCCATACATGCCAAACGCCACCCTCACTGGGGCCCAGACGAACAATTTGTCTGGGCCCCTGGTATGTTTTTTTATTTTTTCTCTTGTTTTTTTACAGCTAACTGTTTTTTTCTGCCTAGTTATCTTTTAACCAACCCCCGACAATCCGCTTGCCCTCCCAGCCCCAGTTCCCAGTCACCTGCACCACCTGTCCACCCACCACTCCCGCCCCTGCCCACGCCCACTCCAAATGGACCTCGCCCACTGTACCGCCATTCACATCGCTGCCATTCCCACCACCACCTTTCCCACCACTGGCCGCAAACCACAGGGCCCAGATGAACCTATTCGTCTGGGCCCTGTCGTATGTTTTTACTTTTTTTGCGAATTTTACAACAAGCTGAAAGGTTAACTAAAAACCAGCCCATCCATGCACACCCCTCCACCCACTCACCCTGCCTGATCCCCCTCGCTTGCCCACCCACCCACTCACGCGCCGACTGCAACTGTCACGTGTCACGCATCAAAGCCCACCACCAACCACCCACCTCGCCGCCGCTGCCACCTCTTCGCCATGTCTTGACAACAATGCCATGCGTCTGCCCATGGCCACCAATGTCTGCCAGTGCCCCTGTGTTTCCCATTTGCACCCATGCGACACCGTTTGCACCACCCCAATTCTGTTTGCATGACATTAATAAATGTATTAATAGTTTTATTACAAATAGAATTGAACTGTTACACTTGAAATGAAAAATAAAATAAAATAAAAATCCACTTTTACACTACTTGGGGTGAGACTGGTTGAGACTAATCACCTGATCAATCATTGCCATATCAGGAAACCACCTATGATTCAATTTAGTTCTCATGGTCAAATTCAAAAGAATTGAAAAATGCCATGAAATGAAATAAATTCTGAGACAAGTTGAACAATAGCTGGTGTTAAGATATTTGACCAGCTCCACATTCAGCTAATCTGTAGCTGCAAAAGCCATATCTGCTCCCTATGTCTTCTCAACTGCTCACTCTTGCATATCAAATTTTAAATTAGTGTTACTATTTAAACCAATTGAGTCAAAACATTTATTTAAACTGCACATCTTGTCTACCTGTATGCTCACCTGTTGTTACAGTTTCTTTTCTTCTTCATTGGCAGATGTTCTGTTATTACTCCATGACTGCGCATTGTTGAGAGTATGCATCATGACACTCACATCACAAACTGCTTTACGACCATGCACTTGACACGCACAGTCATTATACCACTTTACACCTTTCACAAGCCTCTCTGACTCTCCTGTTAAGCTGACCACCCTGCTATGTGTAAATACCATCCAGTGTTGTACACTCACCTCAGTCTGAGTACACAAGACTGAGGTGAGTATCCTGTTTACCCTACTAAATGATTCACACTTACTTATGACCATAGAATATATTATAGGTACATTATTACAGTCAGTCCAAGTACATGAGACTGAGAATATATTATAGTTCAACACACATATTCTATATTGGATGCTATCTCCTTTTTGTAATTACCTTCACATTTCCTTTCTCAGGTAGCTACAGCTTTATTTCCTCTTATAGTTTCCATTGTTCTCCAATCACATATAAACCCCATGTACAGTAGAATAACCTCAGTTCCAACTCAGACAAGTGTTGATCTCCACCTTGCTTGATCTCAATGCTCTCATCTTCTTCATTGTCTTCAGGACCTTTGTCATCATTTGACCTAGCATCTAGAACCTTTGTCCAGTGACTGGGAGTGGACCAAGACTCTGCTTGTTGCTGTTGACTTAGAACAAACCACAATGAAGGCATTGTCCATAACACCTGTCACATGCCTGCCACCCATCAAACCTTGTCTCTCAACTATCTATACATAGGGAACAAGTAGGAATGTGGTCAGGTGTGGGAACATGGAGGAGGTGTGGACAATTTGGACAGATGTGTGGTAACATGGTAGGAAGATGTTTGTACAAGATGAGAATGTACACACCTCCCATGGAATAGAACAGGAACTGAACAGATCAAGGGGACCCATCAAGCACAGCTCAGATAAATAACTGGCATTGACACAGTAGACTAGTGACCTGGGTGAAAGGAAACTATCTAGAGGTGTGTGGGAATGTGAACAGGTGTGTGGGAACATGAATAGGTATGTGGGAATGTGAATGGGTTTGTGGGAATGTGAACAGGTATGCAGGAACAGGAACTGGTGTGTGGGAATGTGTGTGGGAATGTGAACAGGTGTGTGGGAACATGAACAGGTATGTGGGAATGTGAATGGGTTTGTGGGAATGTGAACAGGTATGCAGGAACAGGAACTGGCATGTGGGAATGTGTGTGGGAATGTAAACTGGTGTGTGGGAATGTGGACAACTGTGTGGGAACATGTTGGATATGCGTGGGAAAAGGTGAGAATGTGTCTGAGTTCAGTCATAGTTCAGCTAGGACTGAGCTAGGACTGAGCTAGGACTGAGTTCAATCCTAGTTCAGTCCTAGTTCAACTAGGACTCAGACTGGGCTCGGACTGAACTCAGAGTCTACTTGGAGTCCTAGGACTTTTATATTCAACTCGGAGTGAGCTCGGACTGGACTCGGAGTCCTCGGACTCAGCTCGGATTCCACTCGGACAGGGGGGGGAGAGTAAATTGCTGGGTATCTGGAATCTAACCATACTTTGTCACCTTCCTTGAAGGGTTTAGAGTGGTGCATGGTTCATTGTGTCATTTTTAGACATGCTAGTTCATGTGCA
This sequence comes from Amanita subjunquillea, assembly GCA_020011035.1. Lineage (NCBI taxonomy): Eukaryota > Fungi > Basidiomycota > Agaricomycetes > Agaricales > Amanitaceae > Amanita > Amanita subjunquillea. The sequence continues at coordinate 629,165 of JAEBUT010000027.1, forward strand.
GCTAGCACTTCTTCTCTTGCTTTGTGTAGCTGTTTCAGATGTGCATCTGCAGTGGGTGCATTGGTGCATTTTACTACTTCTGGTAGTGCTACAGGGTTTTTATCATACATGAGGTGAAATGGTGTTTGTTTCAGCTCTTGATGGGTGTGTTGATTATGTGCAAATTTGGCAATGGGTAGAATTCTGCTCCAGTTGGCTACATCACAGGCACAGAATATGTGGAAATAGATTTCAAGTTCCTGATTTAGGTGTTCAGACTGTCCATCAGTCTGCAGATGAAATGCTGTGCTCAGCCTACACAATGCTTGGGAAACCCTGAAACTGATGAACTGATCTTCTGGATCAGGAGATACAAAAGGATGTTTCAAATTTAATTGAAACCAGAGGCCCTCTGTACCTGGATCAAAAGGGATCAATGCTGTGAGCACAGGATGCCTTTCAGATGCCCAAAAAGAGGAATACCAAAAAACCGGCAAGTGTTTCAGATGTGGAACACAGGGACACATATCCAGGGACTGTCCAAACAAGGGGAATGCCCAAACATTGTCCTACAAGTCCTCCTCCCCACAGAATTGCACAATCAGAGCAGTAGAGGAAACAACCTCAAATGAATCAGCTGCCCAATGCATTAGGCACTGTTGAAAGAACTCCCTGATGAAGAGTGCGAAACTACCCTCCAAGAATTCGAATCTGAGGGTTTTTAAGAAGGAGATGCCAGAAAGCCATTGATGCCTCCAGTACCATTGAACAATTAGCACTCGACTCTGTAATTGTAAATTCCAATAATAACAAACAGATTTCCATTACTGTGCAAACAACCTATAAACCTGCTGAAATATCTGCTCTCATCAATTGTGGAGCAGAAGGAAACTTCATTGATGAACAAATATCAAAAGATCTACCAAAAGAACTCTTAAAACAACCAATTAGAGTCAAAAATGCTGACAGAACAATCAATCAGAACGGATTAATCACTCATCACACTTGTCTTACCTACTTTATCGAAGGAAAGGAGTACAACAACTGGTTATGGATCACCAACCTAGGAGACCAGGTGATAATCTTTGGAATACCTTGGTTAGAACAACATAATCCAACCATTGACTGGTGAAAGAAGACCCTCCAAATGGACAATGATCTAGAAAACACCAAACCTATTTGGCGCATGGCATTAGACACATGACAATGGGGAGAGGACAAGTATTGGATTAGGGCAAAAACATCAGCATCACAGGCGCTTGAACACCAAGCAAAACGAGATGAAGCGCCCACCGTTTTACCTTCTGAATACACACCCTGGCAGGCCACCTTTGAAAAGAAAGCATCAGAGCGCTTCCCATCTTCTTGCCCATGGGATCATGCAATTGAACTCAAAACAGGATTTACACCAAAAGTCAGCAAAATATACCCATTATCACTGAAGGAACAGTCAACTCTTGACGAATGGATCAAAGAACAACTCGAGAAAGGATACATTTGACCATCAAAATCACCACAGGTGTCACCATTCTTCTTTGTCTCAAAAAAGGAGAGTGGTGCACTTCGACCTTGTCAGGACTATCGATACCTAAACAAATGGACCATTAAGAATGCCTATCCATTACCCTTAGTCTCAGACTTGATGACAAAATTAGAAGGCGCAAACTACTTCACTAAACTTGACTTGCACTGGGGATATAACAATGTCTGAATTAAAAAGGGCGATGAATGGAAAGCAGCATTCATAACAAATCAAGGACTGTATGAACTGACAGTTATGTTCTTTGGCCTTTGCAATTCTCCTTCAACATTCCAGACCATGATGAACGAATATTTCCAAGACATGATAAACGAGGGATGGCTCATTATTTATAAGGACAACATCCTGATTTGTGGGAAAACTAAAGAGGAAATACAGAAACAAACAGAGCACGTTTTGCAATGTCTACAAGAAAATGACTTATTTTTGAAACTTGAGAAATGCAAATTCTGTGTTCAAGAAGTCAAATTCCTAGGCATGGTCATCACCCCCGGACACATACAAATGGATCCTGTCAAACTTGCAGGAATTCGTGATTGGCCAATGCCAATGACGGTTAAGCAAGTCAGATCCTTCCTGGGATTTGGAAATTTCTATCGAAGATTCATTGGCAATTTCGCCACTATAGCAAAGCCACTAACAGATCTGACAAAGAAGGGTTTACTTTTCAATTGGACAACCACTTGTCAGAATGTGTTTGAAGAGCTTAAGCACAAGTTTTCTTCTATGCCTGTCCTATGCATGCCAGACCCCAATAGACCATTTATTCTTCAGACAGACACCTCAAACAAAGCGACTGGGGCAGTACTTAAACAAGCGGATATGACTGGAACCCTTCATCCATGCGGATTTATTTCCCATGCCTTGATGCTTACAGAACAGAATTACCAGATTTATGATCAAGAACTACTTGCAATCATTAAAGGACTACAGGCATGGTGACATTTGCTCCATGGATCGCCACATCCAATAGTAGTTCACTGCGATCATAAAAATCTTTTATTCTATTGGTCACCTCAATGATTAACTCCTCAACAAGCACAATGGTCTATGATGCTCTCGGAATTTGACTTAAAAATCGAACATGTACCCAGTACCAAAATGTTTGAAGCAGATGCTCTATCCCGTTGACCTGATCACATGAAAGACAACAATACTCTGGAGGATGTCACCATGTTACCAGATAATAAATTCATCTGTCTCATCACTACCGACTTGGCCCAGAAAATTAGGGATGCTACATCACTTGACAGCTTTGGGCGCACAATCATTGAAGTTATTGAAACTCAATGTGCTCCACCAATTAAATCTAAACTCCAGGACTGGGCATTTATTGATGGAATCATTCAATATGATGATAGAGCGTACATCCTAGATAATGGAACGCTCCAGACACAGATTGTCAAAGCAATTCATGAATCGCTTACCTCAGGACACCCAGGATGCATGAAAACCCTTGAACTTCTACAACGCGATTACTGGTGGCCAGGAATGTATAAACATGTCAAATGGATTACAGGTTGCGCCACCTGTCAGCAGATGAAAGTGAACACTCATCCTAACACTCCGGCTCTTCTACCAATTGGATCCAAGGCAACTCGCCCTTTCCAACAGGTCACATTGGATTTCATTACAGATCTTCCTATTGCAGATGGATATGACTCCATTCTGGTCATGGTGGACCATGGTCTTACAAAGGGGGTAATTGTTATGAGCTCACGCCCAACAACACTAACCCACCGTCCTTTAGGACACAGACCCACAGGCCTCGTCGAGCAGGGGAGAGAAGGGGGAGGGAAGGAAGGTATATTGTACTACAGACAGAGTCTTACATGGGCGTAAGAGAAACCATCTTAAGTCTGGGGCGACTCAAGACACTTGCACTACTTATATACTACTCTACCAAGACCCTTGCCACCACCTAGTACCACCGGCACTCCCACAGCATCCATACTCCTTATTGTCTTGTATGAGCGCTGCCTCCACGCTGTCACCGTTGCTATGCTTCTTGGGCGCAGCCGCTGTAACACCATCCTTCTGGACCAGTCCGGGTTGCTCTAGACCTTATAACTATAAGGGGCTATATCCTTAAAGCCTCCTTGTCTCCATAGGCTGTGTTGCAATCCCATATGTCCATATGCGCTGCCACTGCTGCTTCCTGATGCGTGATGACATGATCCCTGATGCGTTGATGCCGACGTCGATCAATGATGCCATCAAGGGCGCGATCCTCTTGCCTAATCCGGCTGTCCTTCCTAGTATAGTGTATGGCCACCTTGTATGGCCATCGTCTTGTTCCATAGTAAGCGCTCCCATGCGCTAACCCACGCGAAGTGTTCCCAGGCTCCCTCCTAAGGCTCCTGGCCTGTATAAAGACTGTGGTAGTGGTCCCAGACCACTGATGGATAGATTGAAAATGTAATGCCGATTTTCATGATCGTAACAGTAATTCTTACTCCTTGCAAGAAAACCATCAATGCTCTGGGAACAGCCGATCTTTACATCTCTGAAATATTCAAGTGCTTTGGACTACCTGATATACTCATCTCAGATTGAGGACCACAGTTCTTGCAGCAGTTTACACTCCCCCCCTGTTCCAAGTGGATTCCGAGCAGAATCCAAGTCCATTCCGAGTCCATTCCGAATTATCACCAATTGGACTTGGAATCCGAGTAGAATCCGAGCCCATTCCGAGCCCATTCCAAGTTGACAGGAATCCGAGCTGAACTCGGAATGGACTTGGACTGAACTCGGACTGAACTCGGAATGGACCCACTCCAAGTCCATTCTTAGTTGCATTAAAAGTGCATTATCTTCAATTATGACATAGTCCAAGTACACATATGAGTACACCTTTGCTTTATACCTCTTCTAAGGTCTCCTAACATGGGTGTGACTTGCAAGTATCAGTACCCATCACACTAAGCCATGCTCTAACCATTTTGCCAGCTTGCAAGCACTGTTGGAGGTTTGATGAACTTCAGGTATGTTTACTGGGGTTTTCTGGGTTGCTGAATTCATTGGTGATGTTGCTATAGTGTAAAAATTCAACATGGATTAGCCATGCTCATCTGGATATTTGTTTGTATGAGTGATGCATGAATAGTAGCCTCCAGGGCACACATGCAATATTGTTCAAATATGTGTCATCACATATTACCTTGGAGGTGATGATACACACAAATATTGTTCAAATATGTGTCATCACATATTACCTTGGAGGTAATGATACACACAAATATTGTTCAAATATGTGTCATCACATATTACCTTGGAGGTAATGATACACACAAATATTGTTCAAATATGTGTCATCACATATTACCTTGGAGGTAATGATACACACAAATATTGTTCAAATATGTGTCATCACATATTACCTTGGAGGTAATGATACACACAAATATGTGTTGTCACATATTACTTTGGAGGTGGTGATGCACACAGATATGAATAGATGATGACCTGTCAAACCCTTCACAAATGTCAAGGTGGTTGCTTAGTGTCAGTAATATATATAGACACAATATACTGTACATGTATATGTTCTACCTATCCTCAATCCTCCTCTGAGTCATCTAAACTCTCCTCAACTGCCTTCTTTTCCTGCCTTTCAATAACATGTTTTGCATGATAGAAAAGCATAGTATGCAAAAACAAATGAAAGTTCCAAGATGTCATCCTCCTCAAAATATTGTCAAATCCACCTAACCAAGCATTCAACTGTTCACAAGCTTGTGTATTAAATGCACGCTTGTAATAAGGTCTGCCCCTCTCATCTCTCTCCACAATGACCAAGTTAGGGGCTGATCCATCCAAAGGAGCTGGATTGCACCATTTACGACACAATGTATCAGTTGCCCGATGATTAACATAGTGGTAAGAATCCACAATGAATCTACTGGTATTCTTCCACCTTTCCCATGATTCATTTGTGATACTTGTGCGAAGTACCAGGCAGGCCTTGTCAATACAAATGTAAGCAGGTTTACTCTCCTCAGTTGGATAAACATGCTCCAGAAATTCCAATATAGCTGTTGGAGATTCAGACTTTATGAACTTTCTCCATGCAATGACAACACCACAGGGTGCACAAATGGTTTCAACACAATAGGTTCTTGGAGGCCTGAAGAGTCCTGCTTGCCCTCCTTCAACATTCTCTTCAACACCATCTTCAACATCATGGGGTTGCTGTGCTTGATCAGCAGCAGGCATCCAAGGCCATGTCTCATCCAATCTTCTCATGGCCCTTCTGTAACCCCCAGTACATTTGTTCTGTGATTGATGACATGCCCTTGCCAATTTCCTTGATGTTGTGCACATGCTTGTGTACCTTGTATTTTAACACTGTTGCAACCTGTGACATGACACAATCTTCCAACCAAGTTTTCATGAAATGCACAATATACCCCTCCTTGTGCATTCTGCAAGTCACTAGTACAATTCAAATAGCCACAATACTGAAACTCATGAATATAAATTAAGCAATAGTAGTGTGTGGACTTACAGTATGTCCTGTGACAATTCCATCCACCACAACCATTTTTACAGGAGCACAATTTTCAACAATGTTTGTTTGAAATTGTGGTGCAATTAATCCATCCTCCATACCAATAATAGCTGATGGGTCTATGCCACCAGGATTGGCAGATCTTTCTCGATATTTTTGGGTGCACTCATTACAGCTATGTTTCCTTGAAATACTAATGATGCCACCATCCCCTAAAAGTTCATATGCTTGTCTTGTGACACTATCTATTGGCAGGCCATCTGCCATTGTCACATTCACCCCAGACTCAGCAGCCTGCATCCTTAATGACTCTTGAACAAAGGCTTGCCATATCTGCCTTCTTGCCACTTTTACAGACTCAAATGACATATTCCAAAACTTAGAATAAGTGGCAGGTGATGCATGGAAATTATAGATCCCACTCATCACAGCTGATGTGAACAGTCTATCAACCCATAGATTCTGCCCTATCTTCACATATTTGGCAGAATTCAAGTATACCCTGTCATATCTATCTTGAAGTTGGGTAGTGACTCTTTCATGGTCAGCATAATAGACTGTCCTGCAATCTGGACAGAAACCACTTAACAGAGACACTTGCTCATATGAAACAAAGCCTTTAACCAGAGTGACCAAAGGAATGTCTTTTGATTTAGTATGCTGCAGCAATGCCCTGGGATTACAGCTCAATTTCCCTTTACTACTATAAGGATGCAGTTTCAGTAGTTTAGCAAGTGAATCAAGCTTCAAACATAATTTGGTGTTGAATCTTTCATGGTCATCATTCACTTCATCTCCTAGCAAAATTGGTTTGCCATCTAGTCTTTGGAGTATTGCATGTGACAGACATTTCATCCAACTGGTGATGGTAGTGGATACCTCCCCTCTATACTGTGGCCTTTGTTGGCGTGCATGGAGACTGATAAGGGTTGTATTTTCAGTGATGGAAAATAGAATCATGAGTACTGTTGATAGAGATATTGCAGAATCAAAATTAGATTCAACAAATTTGCAGAAGGTCTGGAATGGTATGTCTGGAAAAGCCTGCTCTGGTTTTGCTGAAACCATTGGAATCAAGGTAATCATCCACAGACACAGAAACCAACTGGATAGTCCATTCAAGAGCCATAAGACAAACATAGAGATACTACAAAATTTACAACTACACATGAGCTTGGATGACAGAGAGCTTACTTCTTTGATTTCTTGTTCCCTTTCTTCTGCTTGGATCCTCCATCATCATCTGCTCCCTTTTGCTGCTTCTTCTTCCCTTTGCTAGCTGCCTTCTCATCCTGCTTCTCAAAATATCCCTTCAAATCCATAAAGTTGTATCCATTTTGCTTTGTGTAACCCCACACTGTCAAGTCATCTGGAGCTCCTTCTCCTCCTTCCAACCATTCCTGCATCATTGGATAATCAGGTACCTTTGCTAACTTTTTGACATGTGAGTGCCACATGGAAGGGGAGACAAACAATTTGACAACATCTGTCAAATTGGGTTTCCTCTGTGCAGGCCATTGCCCCTTAGAAGTCATGTCATCCACTGTATGTTGTGCCTGCAAACAGGCCTTGTACTTTTGATAGTAAGCCTTTAAAGATGTGTCATCTTTATCAGTCAGATGACCAGGGATGTTCAATATGGCAACAAGTTCTGCAGGAGATAATTGAGCAGGAAGTCCTCCTGAGGTCAAAGAGACACTGGAAGCTGCTGAAACACTGTGACTGGCAAGGTTAGTACCAAAAGTGGTTCCAGAAGGAATTTCCTCCTGCAGCATGTAAGTTCAAGTCAAACAGTGTGAAATGAAAGACTTACAGCACACAGAGAGATAACATGTTTACCTTCAACAACTGACCATTCTATCTTTTCCTCATCTGCAATGGCATCCTCATACCTGCCTTTAATCACCCAATCCCCATCTTCACAGACATAAATCCTCTGGTTTAACTCTACAACATTGTTAATGTATGACAATAGAAAAATGGGACAGCAATGGCACTTACTGCCCACAGGAGAATATTTCCTGGACAAATGTTTGAGTACTGGTATAATGGATGGAGTCACCTCAGTTTTTGAGGACCATGGTTGGCTTGGGGTCAGTGGCAATGTCAACACAGGACTTGTAGACTTTAACCAAGCCTTGAACTTGGACCCTGTCCTCCATGATGTCTTCAGCATCAGCAAAATTAAAGAAATTTCCAGTTTCCCTGCCCCTGATGATTCCCCCAATGGTCCTAGAAGAACCTTCCAATGGTAGCTCATCTCCTTCATTTGCCTTGTTCAAATCATCCTAGAAAAGGATGAGGACACTGTTGGCATGTCTTAATATTTACTTGCCTCCCCCACATTGCCAGATTCATTATCCTTCATCAGTCAGTGATTTGAAAATGGAATGAAGGAAAGGACAAACCTGATTTACCTCCTGATCTCCAGTCTCTTCACCTTCATTGACCTCCTGATCTCCAGCTTCTTTATCTTCATGAATTTCCTGTTGCTTGGTTAGACTTTGGCTCAAGAAATAAATTGTGATACCTCACCTCTCCCTCATGGTCACCACCTTCACTTTTATCACCAATGTCACTCTCATCTTCACTATCCTCATCATCCTTTTGAAGAATGTTATTAATTATGAGGGAATATAGCATTAAATACTGACTCCACTGTCATTCAACTCCATATCTGAGCGACGTAGACGGGACACAGTGCTTTGGCTGGCAACACTAGTGACAATGGATATACTACGTTTTGGGGGATGGACAGAGATGCCACTCTCTTCTAATACAGTTTCCATACTAAGAATATAATCATACATGTATTATTGTCATTTAATTTATATTATATTTATTTAAATGTACATTTGTGAAGAAGGGGGTAGGGGTAACAGAGAGCAGGGAGAGAAAGGGGAGCAGGCAGTGGAGGGCAGGGGAAACAGAGGGCAAGGGCAGTGGAGAGAGGGCAAGGGCAGTGGAGAGAGGGCGAGGAGAGCGAGCAACAGAGAGGGCGAGGGTGGGCGGCGGCAGAGAGAGGGTGAGGGCGGTGGAGAGGAGGCAAGGGCGGGGCGGCGGTGGAGAGGCAAGGGCGGGGCAGCGGCGGAGAGAGGGCGAGGACGGTGGAGAGAGGGCAAGGGCAAGGGCAAGGAGGGAAGGGCAATGGAGAGGAGGCAAGGGCAAGGGCAAGGGGAGCGAGCAACAAAGGGCGGGCGAGAGTGACAGAGAGAGGGCGAGGGCGAGCAACAGGGTGAGCAACAGAGGGAATGCCGTTGAATGCGTCATCGATGAAAAACCAGGCGTGGGAGGGCACGTTGGTGTGGGGATGGGCGCGTTGGTGTAGGGATGGGCGCCGGAGGAATAATGTTCATTTGCGAGTCCAGAACGAGTAGAAGAGGGAGGGGAAGAGGGAAAATAAGCGGGATAGTGAGGAAACTGGCGAAAAAATGACTTACGGGGTGAGTTGGGGGTCATCATTCACTGCTGCATCGTCCTCAGCTATGCGAGCTGCAGACGTCTTCCTGTTTGAAGGGATTAGAATAGCTGGGGAGTGAATCAAAATTTGACAGCAGGCGCACCTCTTTGCCCCTCCTGATTTCTTCCCAATTTCCTTTGTCTTTGCCCGTTTCTTCTCAGTGGCATTCGATCCCGCTGACTCCGCTCTGTTCCTCTTGGTTGAGCGATGGGGGGGGCTAGCATGATGCGTAGAGCAAGTGTTCATGGTGGTGGTGGGACAGTGGGCTGTGCTGGCATATCACGTGATTTGCACGCGTCGTGTGTCACATGACAATCAACAACACGTCGGTGTCACAATCAACAATGCATGTTTGTGTCATGTGTGATGTAAGCAGATGCCATATATATGTGAGGGTTGTGTACTGGTCGGATTTGTCCTAGCTAGGCTCGGAATGGGCTCGGAATGGGCTTGGACTGCACTTGTAGTCTGAGTTCCATTTTGAGTGGGCTCTCAGCCAAAATTCTGAGCTCGGAATTGGAGCTCGGAATCTGATCGGAATACAAGGACTCCTCGTAACCCACTCGGATTCCGAGATTTGAGGGGGGGGGAGAGTAAAGTGCTCTGTCAGCTTGTGTCAATTTTGCACCAGGTACATGTATTAATTTGAGGTTATATCTTGATAAATTATTCCACCAACAAGCTTGTGTTAAGACGAATCTAAACACAACCACAGGTCTCAGACGATGAGGAGAGAAAGAGAGTAGTATTGACACAATAGACCAGTAAGCTGGATTAGAGCAAACTATCTAGAGTCTTAGGACTCCTACCTACGGATACGCCCTCCTTATATACCTTTGGTCCTGGTCTGTGCGCACAGACTACACTGCCTCCAAGGCTGTGTACGCGCAGCAACGTTCCAGACCCCTCCATAGCCAGACTCGCCCGGACCCCTATGCCTAGACCATCGTACAGCCACCCATGGCTTACCTAACCGGTCCTTCCATAACGGATCCCCCAAGCCCCTATGCGTATTGGTATCCTTCCAAGCGTCCGTAGGCCTCCAGATAAAATATAGAAAAATAGTATAAAATAAGAGAAAACGTCCAGAGTCGTAACATGACCCCCCCCTTAAGGCTTCACGTCCCGGGAAGCCACGCGTGTCGTAAAAATCATTTTGAGTTCCTAACGAACTCATGCCGCACGTCTTCTTCGGCATATATATCTCGCCGGTCGCCTTTCCAGCGCTGCCAATTTCGTTTGAGCTTTTCTAAATATTCGCGCTCAAACTTGCCGTCCTCCCACCCATATAGCCGCTTTGCTATAGGGATCGCCGTGTGATTTTGCCATTTCCGGAAACTTGCGCTGATGTCGCGCACATTGACCATCCGCCGGGGTGCACTAGGGTTCGCCTTGTGGAATTTCTGAACTTCCTTTTTAGCGTTTCCTAAGTTTTCTGCCGGTTCCCAAGTTGATTCCTTGACAGGGTGATTTTTCCACTTGACGAGGTACTCCAAACGTCCACCGCCTCGCCCACTGACGCGGCTGTCCATTACTTCTTCTACTTCGTATTCGTCATCTTGTGACTCTTCCACCATTTGCGCTTCTTTGCGCGATGCCGCTTTTTCCCTTTGACCGGGAAACACCGGCTCTTTATACGGTTTCAAGTGGATTTCGTTGAATACGTTGTAGATTTTCCAGGACGCTGGAATCTTCAACTGGTACGCCGACTGTCCGATCTTCTTTACAACCTCCAAGGGTCCCACGAATTTGCCATCTAGTTTTTTAGTGACGCGCAGCATAGGAAGATTGGCAGTGCTCAGGTACACCTTGTCGCCGGGCTGATACTGGCGCGCTGGAGCTTTCGATTCATCGTATTTCCGTTTCATCGTTTCAGCGGCTTTTTCCAGAGCAGCGGTCGCATTAGCATGGATGCCTTCAACCTGTTTGGCTAGATCTTCAACCGCGACCACTTTAGGAATGTAAGTCGGATTGAGCCCTTTGTACGGATGTCGCCCGTAATTCATGAAAAAGGGTGAATATCCCGTGGCCGAATGTACTCGATCATTGTGGCAAAATTGCGCCACGGCTAGCCAGTCGCTCCAATTATTTTGCCGGTGGTTAACAAACATCGTGAGGAATTCCTTCACGGTCTGATTGACCCGTTCTGTTTGTCCGTCAGTCTGCGGGTGATACGCCGTTGAACGATTTGCCTGAATCCCCAGCATTCCGTAGAGGTCATCCATGAATTTGGACACGAACTGTGGTCCGCGATCGCTAATGATCTTCTTTGGTAGTCCGTGTTCCCTGAATACGTTGTCCCGGAAAAGCGTGGCAACTCCTTGTGATGTGACGGTGGATGTTGTTGGCAGGAAATACGACTTTTTTGTGAAATGATCCACAATAACCAGAATCATGTCATTTCCCTTAGATTCCGGGAGTGGCCCAATGAGATCCATCGATATGATTTCCCAAGGTGCCCCTGGTACCTCGTTAGGGTGTAATGGCGCCGCCCGAGTCTG
>JAEBUT010000028.1:0-89167 GCA_020011035.1 Amanita subjunquillea
TCAAGAGTTTGGACCCAACAGTCGACTTGAAAGTCCTTAGAGTCTCTCTCCCACTCAGTTATTCCAGGACCATGGGTGTAAATTAGGAACGTGGGAACATTTATTCGATCAAGCACGCACGGAAACTCCATGGTGCGAATACCAATTGGCCGTCTTTGATGGACGTATCAAAAATTGCCTTGATGACCACTTCGTTATCGACCAGGACAACAACGTGCCCGCCCTGGTTTGTATCCGCGAAGTGTCAAAACAAGCCCTCTAAGGCCTGTGCGCCTGTCCAAATGATCCTAGGACAAAACCAGCAGCCCCCGTACCACTGCTCAACGATCCATCCGTTCCTGCCAACACCACACTATAATCCATCCGCCACCCGTTAATTACTTCCTCAATAAGATTGAATCAAGCGCGAAAAATGTCCGAATCGCTTTTGCGTTGCGAGGGTGAACCAGATTAGCAAAGGTCTGAGTATAGTTCAAGAACTCTTCCACTAGGAATATTCGATGCATGGCAAAACGCAAACGGTTATTCGACTTGATCCACAAACTGCATAAGGACAGAGTCCCCGTGATGCTGATGATATCTGCTATGTCTGCAATCAATGCACGAGGTACCCACGTGGTGACAAGGCTGTCTTATTCGCTTCTTTGACCTGAACATTCAACGATGAACAGTGGTGCGCTCCCTCCATCGCAACGTCCTGAAGGGACGCTGCCAGGACAAAATCGGCTTGGATATTTTGCGGGCTCCGAGAACATTCAAATTGACAACTCGACCATGATCGATGTTGGAAGGGATTATAATGTTTATGAGGGTAGAACAGGTTAAGTCGTTCAACGTTCAAAGTGGGTCCATCGGATCTCATTCAACGAGACTGGGTCTTGAGGATCTTCAACGTTCCATCGCCGCCAGTGCAATCCATAATGCTTCACGTCCTGCTCCCAGGTGCTACCCTGGAACGCGGGAAGAACAGCTTCAAATCATCAATGGCTGGTTAAATGGCGATAACCCGACCAAGCGTCTCTTGTGGTTGCGTGGCCCTGCCGGAGCAGGAAAGTCCTCCATTGCTCAAACCATCGCTGAGAGCCGCGCAAAGGACAAATTAGTAGCATCGTTCTTCTTCTTCAGAAACGACAAGGAGTGTGGCGTTCCAGATCGGTTGTTCCCAACTCTAGCATGGCAGTTAGCTAAGGCGGTACCAGAAACACGCACTTATATTCAATCTGCGTTCAGGGAGGAGCCTCTTCTCGCTACCAAGTCCATTGACTTCCAATTTGACGAGCTTTTCGTGAAGGTATTCGAAAGTCTTCTTCGTGATAGGCCAGACTTCCGCCCAGAGAAGTCCCTCGTCGTAATCGATGGTATCGATGAATGTGCAGGCGAACAAGCCCAAAAGGATATAATAGGCCTAATAGGAGACGCGTTGGCGCAGCATAATATTCCACTGTATTTCTTGTTATGCAGCAGACCAGAACCTCAGATCCAAGACGCGTTTCACCTGGAAACTATGCAAAATGGTGAATGCGGGATATTAGAATTGGTCGATGCTTCGGCAGATATCCGGAGGTACCTGAAAGAGGAATTCACCCGCATTTTCACGAAACGGGTAATGCCTCACCCATCGCACACAGAAATCGACCAGCTAGTTGCCAAATCATCCGGCCAATTCATTTTCCCATCGACTGTTGTCAAGTTCGTTGACGACGAGGATTGTAGCGCCAGGGATCAGCTTAACATCGTCCTAGGGCTTCAGTCATCCAAATCATCATCACCCTTCTCCTCGTTGGACCAACTTTACACTCAGATACTTTCACAACAACCAGACATCAGGTTGTTGAGAGATGTCTTTGTCCTCCTGATCGCCTTTGGTGGAACCGATATTGATTTCATTTGTCGCCGCTTACGTATCAAACAAGATGATTTACGACGGAAATTGCGCAGGATGCATTCGCTTATACATATTACAAATTACATCAAAATCTACCATCGTTCCTTGGATGACTTCTTTCAGGACAGGAGGCGTGCAGGCAGATATTATATAAATCCTTGGCGCGTGAAGATGCTACAATTGCCCAATAATGTCCGATCGTTAAGGAGAAAAGTAGGCAATGGCATGGCTGATGTATGTGAAGGCGCTTGCCAGTGCTTGTTTCTTTGTTTGTGTTCTCCGCTTATATTATGTGTTGATGATGATGATTGAGTCTGGATTATTCTCGTGACTAAATTGGTTCACAAATATCTGATTGCTATACCTTACAGTTAGCGACTCGAAACGGGTCGTACGTTGGCTGCTTTCCCGCGGTGCACGCTTCGACAACTTGAGGTGGTGGATCGGGGGATGTCGCTTACCGCGCACGAGGATTAGCAGTATATTACGCTACACGGATATTCCTGAGCCTCTCATGGACAGGGAACATGAAAATTAGCATCCAAGCTGCCGACAAAGCAAGCTGGAGTCTTCGTTTACGAGCTCTCGATGATGTGCACAACTCGAGATGCAGCCTAGCTAGAATGATGTCAAGCTGCTCCCTGGGAAATACTCTGATGATGGTCGATGGATCGATGAATTGACCATATGATTGACTGATTTCAAATTTGTGCGTGAGATGGGTGGGCAAAATATCTGATATCAGGGTGTTGAGCAGGGTGTTGCATCATCGATCCAATCATTTAATGATTCTTAACACTGCCCCTCGGGTTCCAGGATGATAGTTGGGGAGGATAACGTGCCTGGGCATCATGTAGAGATGAACTGTTGTGTCAAGACCTAGAAGAGAAGAAATTCAAGTCGAAAGACAGCAACTGATCATCCTCTCCATGGCTATGGTTGTGAATTATTGATTTTGAAATGCCTGGCACCGGTGACGCGTGAAGAATCGGAGTATTCGATGTTTCAAAGGGTTCGAAACATTGTCGCAGAAGGTGTTCTCGGGGAGTGGCAGTGCAGGGTCATACTAATGACCTCTACACAGCCGTTGCAGTTATCCCCCTTCCTTATGTCTTTCTTCAAACGCCCTCGCGACGTCGGGTCTGCTGACGACAACGACGACCCAATCGACCCCCATCTACGTCTCAGGTCGTCTCGAACTGCTGCCTCTGTCATTGCTGAGTCTATCCGGTCCGAGCAACGCGCAGAGCGGAGGAAAAGCGTCCGCGAGAAGCGCTCAATTTTTCGAAAAAATGCCAAGGATAAAAGACCCCAGGCCCCCTCAGACGATGCACGTCCAAAGGAAATACCAGGACAGCGCAGGAACGTCTATGTCAACCAACTACCCTCTGCCTTAGAGGTCGATCAACATGGAGAGCCCATTGCTCGATACAAGAGAAACAAAGTCTGTACAACTAGTGAGTATCCCCTTTTCCTTTCCCTCCCCCATTTTGTCTAAGTCGTTTTCAGAGTATACTATTATCACCTTCATTCCCAGAAATTTGTACGAACAGTTTCGTCGGTGCGTCGGCTAAACCATGTACCCTCTGCCGTGATTCTAATAAATGCAGAGCTGCAAATCTATTCTTCCTTGCTCTTGTCGTCGTTCAACGTAAGAGACCCAAATCCACTGCCTTCCGATCCTAACTTCGACCAGTTTTTCCCGTCTTCGGTGCCTCAACTGGTGCCTCCGCCGCACTTCCTCTCGCTTTCATTCTCACCGTCACCGCCATCAAGGATGGTATCGAAGACTACCGTCGTGGGGTTCTAGACGAAGAAGTCAACACATCCGCCATTACCCTCCTTGGCGGCGGCTGGAAGAATGTCAATCAGCCTACTGACCCGAGGCCATGGTACCAACGTATTCTCGGTATTAACAAGCCTGGTCGAGTTACCCGCGGCGTGCGTAAGCTGAGGGATAAAGAAGCAGGCAAGGCCGAGAGCGACATCAAGATAATGCTGCACCGTGCTACTACTACCAACGTGACTGACAGCACCGTGAGCCTTGCCGCTGGTGGGCGCAAATTGGACGATATTATGAGCATTGATTCACATACCTACCCTCCCGCGTTATTCGATGCTTCCATGGATACCATTGCAACCTCTTCTCAGGATACCCCGCAGCCACCCTGGGAGACCGTCGGCCCTCTATCACGATACTATGATTCTACCCACTCTAGATCAAGTTTTGGCGTTGTAGACTGGAGGAAGCATTCCAGTGGATCTGCGCGATGGGAACGAACGCTGTGGAAGAAACTCGAAGTAGGGGACATCGTACTCTTGCGAGACAACGAACAGGTCCCTGCAGACGTTGTTGTACTGGCTACCTCGGATGCAGACGGCTTGTGTTATTTGGAGACCAAGAATTTGGACGGCGAGACCAATTTGAAGCCCCGGAGGGCGATGAAGGCTACTATGAGTATCTCATCAGAGGAAGACATCGAACGATCCTCGTTCTGCCTTGATTCGGAGCCGCCGCATGCAAATCTGTACCTCTACCATGGTGTGCTAAGGTACACAGATCCAACAACTAACGAGCACAAGCAAGCAGCCGTGACGATCAACGAAATGCTCTTGCGCGGGTGCGCATTGCGTAACACGGAATGGGTCGTGGCCTTGGTGGTGTTCACTGGGGCTGATACCAAGATCATGCTCAACGGTGGAGACACGCCGTCGAAGCGGAGCAAGATCGAGAAGGAAACCAATTTCAATGTTATTGTCAATTTCGGCGTGTTGACCTTTATGTGTGTCTTTGCGGCCATTCTCAGCGGAGTGATAGACGCGGACAAGTCAACAAGCGCGTCCTTTTTCGAAGCGGGTTCAGATCCGACGAAAAGTTATGTGCTTAATGCCATCATCACCTTGGTGTACGTTTGAAAAGCTCTAGTTCATTTCATCTTGCTCATCGCTCGTACTTGCAGCACCTGTCTTATCGTGTTTCAAAATCTCGTCCCCATCTCTCTTTACATCTCCATTGAGATCGTCAAGACAATTCAGGCCTATTTCATCTCGCAAGACATTGATATGTACTACGAACCCTATGACACGCCATGTGTGCCCAAGACATGGAACATATCTGATGACCTGGGCCAGATCGAGTACATCTTTTCTGACAAGACGGGCACCCTCACGCAGAACGTGATGGAGTTCCAAAAGTGCTCTATCAATGGAGTTGCGTATGGGGAGGGCATTACAGAAGCACAGCGCGGCGCGGCTACGAGAGAAGGACGGGGTCATGAACTGGACCCGAAAGAGATAGAGCAGCGGCTGAGCAAACTCAAGAATGTCATGATTACCGTGATGGAACAAGCGTTCAAGAACCGATACATGCAGCGGGGCAAGTTGACGCTCATCTCGCCGCAGCTGGCGAACGACATGGCTGACCGGAGGGCGTCCAGAGACAGCGGATCATTGCATTTTTCAGGGCACTGGCAATTTGTCACAATGTGTTGCCTGACCGGCCGGATAGCAAGAACGAGCCGTGGAAGGTGGCGTACAAGGCTGAGTCTCCCGACGAGGCTGCGCTGGTGGCTGCGGCGCGTGATGTTGGGTTCCCGTTCCTCGCTCGTACAAAGGACGGGGTCGAGATTGAGGTGATGGGCCAGCTGGAGAAGTATACCCTGTTGAGGGTCCTCGAGTTCGACAGCACGCGGAAGCGGATGAGCGTCATTGTGCGTAGGCCGGATGGGCGGGTGGTGTTGTACTGTAAAGGCGCTGATAGCGTGATCTACGCGCGGCTGAGGGAGGATCACGACTCGTGGTTGAAGGAGCGGACGACGAAGGATATGGAGATGTTTGCGAATAATGGACTGAGGACGCTGTGTATCGCATTCAGGGAGATGGAGGAGGATGAGTTCTTGACATGGTCAAGAGTGTACGATGCTGCGACGAGTGCGCTGGAGAACAGGGACGAGGAAATTGAAAAGGCGTCTGCTATGGTAGAAAGGGACTTGGTGATTCTCGGGGCAACGGCATTGGAGGACAAGCTGCAGGAAGGAGTCCCGGAAGCGATTGAAATGCTCCATCGGGCCGGAATCAAGCTGTGGATTTTGACAGGTACGTTGCGCGATGCTTAGGAGGGCGGTTGACTGACATTTGTTGGTTTGCAGGTGACAAACTACAGACGGCAATTGAGATTGGGTACAGTTGCAACCTACTCAAGAGCGAAATGGATGTCATGATCCTCTCGGCGGACTCACTACAGGAAGCGCGCTCGCAGATTGAAGCTGGCTTGAACAAGATTGCGTCCGTGCTGGGCCCTCCACCAATGGGCGCCAAAAAGCTGAAAAATGAGGAGAGGGGATTTGTGGCTGGCGCACAGGCGTCATTTGGGGTCGTCATCGACGGAGACACGTTGACTCATGCTCTGACACCCGAGTTGAAGCCGCTGTTCTTGATTCTGGCCACGCAGTGCGAGACGGTAGTCTGTTGCCGAGTGTCCCCCGCTCAAAAGGCACTAACAGTAAAACTTGTAAGATTCTCATACATGTTATGACACGGGTGGTTGACCCGGTGTCATGGATAGGTCAAAGAGGGCAAAGAGGCCATGACTCTCTCAATTGGCGACGGAGCAAATGACGTGGCAATGATTCAAGAAGCCAATATTGGCTGTGGGTTATATGGTCTCGAAGGCTCGCAGGCCGCCATGTCAGCCGACTATGCATTCGGCCAGTTTAGGTTCCTAACAAAGCTACTCCTTGTTCACGGCCGATGGTCTTATCAACGTGTTGCGGATATGCATGCCAATTTCTTTACAAGGTACGAATCCTTTTTTGAATAAGATGCCTTGGCTGATATCAGTCGATTGCAGAATGTGATATGGACATTGGCTATGTTCTGGTTTTTGCCATGGAATTTGTACGTGGGAACTGAGTGCAGGAGGCAGTGGCTGACGTCATTTGCAGATTTAGCGCAACGTATCTGTACGATTATAGCTATATTTTGCTGTACAATCTTCTCTTCACATCGCTACCTGTCGTCATCCTCGGCGGTGAGTCGGGAAATTATGGAGTGTATAAACGGCTACTGAAGTTTTACAGCATTCGACCAGGATATCAATGCCAAGGCTGCGCTTGCCTTCCCTCAACTATACGTCAGGGGTATCCGCGGTCTGGAATATACCCGTACCAAATTCTGGCTTTACATGACAGATGGTCTATACCAATCTGCTGTCATCTACTTTATAGCGTTCTGTGCATGGTGGTACGGGAGCCAGATATCCTCGAACGGTCTAGGGATGAATCGCTTAATGAGTTCGGAACAACGGCGGCGGTATCCGGGATATTCGCAGCCAATGCGTACGTTGGATTGAATAGCTACTAGTGAGTGTTCATTGTTCTCTTGATCTCTCGAATGGCCTCTGATGGGTGACGTAGTTGGACGAAGATGACATGGTACGGACTCATCAAATCATCTGTCTCTATCGTGATGTGGATTGGGATATATTCGTTCTTTCCGAGTTCGGATATGATGGGCGAGGTCTTCATTCTCTTCGGAAATCTCCAATTTTGGACGACGGTGCTTTTATCGGTTACGGTTGCGCTTAGTGAGTGGATGATACCATTGATTTGGATTATCGTTTACGTAGGTGATCTAGCGCCACGGTTCCTGGTCAAATATGTCAGCACCGTATATTTCCCTCTAGATAAGGATATCGTTCGCGAGATGTGGGTCAAAGGTGACCTTAAGGATCAACTTGGCATACGACACAGAAAAGACCGCAAGAATAGAAATGTAGAAGAACAGCCGATATTCCGAGAGCAACATGCAAGATCAATGTCCGAGGCGAGTCAACATGAGTCCTACGAACGTGCTGCGTCATCGACTCCTCCACCGGACTTGACGCCCAGATCAACATACCTAGGCACACCGCCTATGAGGGGGCGAGAGATACCTGGGGCGGATAACTATGCATCAAATGCCCAATACCACGAGGACTCGTCCCCTGTTCCCGTCTTACAGCTGGAAATGCCAAGTCCCGAACTGAGAGGAATACCATCGCCCCCATTTTCCTACTACGCTGCATCGGAAATACCCGTCGCATCGCTATCTGAGAAGGTGCGCCAGTATACATCGGATATAGCGGCAATGGACACACCTCGGCCGAGCAGTCGAACAAGCTCACAGAGAAAGTCTGCGCAATCGGCGATACCCGATAGGACACACACGCCACCGGCTATACTTCCTAATCCGTACTCAAGTTCACCTAGAAGGCAACGATTGTCGCCACCTCACATGGGCCAGTCCCAGGACTTGAGTTCTCCCTCGTTGCTATATCATGACACAGGGGGTTATGAAATGGGCACTGTGCGAAGAATTTCTGGGGGCAAATCTGGCAGAGCAAGGAGTCCGGGTATGTCGGGAGGTGATCCCGACACTGAAATGTCGCATCGGAGCGACGAATTCATGACGGCAGAGGATGTGAGTCGGGCATCGTCGAATAGCAGGGTAAAGGGATGGCGAGAGAGTCGGGACGCGACGCCGCGGCAATCGCGGCAGTATGGCGAAGAAGAGGACGATGGGGCGACGATAGTGGGGGTGAGAGAGGAACAAGGATGAGGCAAGGTTTCAGCCGCCGCACTGCTGACGCTGTGGTATCTTTAGGATAATCTAACACGCCTCCTGTTACAGTTACAAGGTATTTATAACAAAGATATGTATACTGGACTCTCAGGCTCAGCTTCTCGGAGAAAGACGGTTGATGCAGACAGGAGAAAGCTATGATCTCTGCGCTGACCGTCTTCAATGAAATTCAAAACCTCTAACTTCATTTGTCCATTCCCCACCTCCACACAATGCCTCCGGACAATCAGCTCTCGCAGGACGCTGTCTCGCACTCCATCCTCAAGGAGCGTCGCTTCAAGCTCAGCAGGTACGTCTGTCTTTATCCTTATCTCCTCGCTGTCAACTTTGATCTATCTGGCAGGGCGTGTGACCGCTGTCGGTAAGTCATGGTGTGAGTTCGTCTGCCGCACTTTTTCTGACCCGCCCGACGCGCAACAGGAGGAGGAGAATTAAATGTGACGAGGGTCACCCATGCCAGGCATGTCTCACCGCCAACTCGGCCTGTACGTTCGAAGAGCCGGGGAAAAGGACGCACCCTCACAAGTCAAAGTTCGTCCTTTTTTCTTTCTTTCTTTCTTTCTTTCTTTCTTGGGCTCGGCTGGTGGGAAGGGCTGACGCTGACGTTCGGTTGTTAAGACGGACAGCGACGCTCGAAGACCGCATGCAGCACCTAGAATCGCTCATCCAGTCGATTCCGGCCGCGGTGTTTGCAGCCAATGGAGGAGGAGTCCTACAGTCCCCGCTGCCAGGTGCGGCGGACCACACCGCTCTTCCCGTCGCCCCGTTCATGTACCCCTCCTCTTCGGGGTTCTCGCCCAGAGGCGTGCCCCCTCCCTCGCTACATGTCTTCCCATTGACGAACCCCTCGACCCACTTTAAACGAGATGCGTCCTACGACGAGCGCGGGAGGAGCCCTGTGCGTTCGTTTGGCCCTTTCCTCAACGGTCTTTCTCTGTCTCATCCGCAACGTCGTCCCTCGACCCGCTAGCAGACGACCCGTCAAAACTGTCGTTGACGGCGTCCTACCTGTACATCGACGACGAGGGATACACGCGGTGGCAGGGAGAGACGTCGGGACTCCCCGTGCTCGATCTGCTGGTAGAGCGGCATGCGCTGAGTAACCACAATCACAACCAAAATGGTTCGTTGTCGCCCCAGCTTGGGTCCCCGACGGACGGAAGCATGAAAGCAAACCATGATCTCGATTGGTTCCCTGATAGAAAACCCCGGCGGATGGATATGAACCCTCAAGCGCTGTGGGGACACATTACTTCAACTATTTCACCAGACCTAATGGACAGGTGTGTGTGTGTGCGATAAATAGGGTCGTGTGACTCGTCTAATTCAAGGATTTCCAGCCTCGTTCAATGTTATCTATCCACATCTTACTATATCCTTCCATTCCTGCACGTACCCACCTTTCTCGCTGTAAGTGGTCGAGACCCCTTTTTTTTTTCTCGTCACTCTTGGTTGACACATGTGATTATCAGGATTACGGAAATCCACAAAAATGGGGAGAGCCGGGCTTTGCGGCGTTCATCGTTGCTATCTGTTGCCTTGCTTCAAGGCACATGGATGACCCTCGCGTTCGGGCGGATCCCAATGAAGGTACCACTGCCGGCACTCACTGGTTCGAGCTGTTCAACCGTCTCCGAACTCTCCCGATCGCTGACCGACCGACGCTGTACAATATCCAAGCAAACCTGGTCGCGGCCGTTTTCGCGGTCGGGCTCGGGAGGATGTCCAAGACGGCGTCGCTGCTTGGTGAGGCGGCGACGATGTGCATCGACGCCGGGATGCACCGGTCAGCAGAGACGTGGGATCTGTTTGACCCAATCGAGGACGAAGTGAGGAAACGCACGTTTTGGTGCGTGTACATCTGGGACAAGCAGTTTGGGGCACACTTTGGGCGGCCGTCGATGCTGAGGCTGAGGGACTGCGATGTTCCGGAGCCCTCACCGGTAGACGATGAGTATATCACCAAGGAAGGGGTGGGGATACCCCCGCCTGGGACAGAGTGCAGGATGAATGCGTTTGTGGTGACGGTGAGGATCATGGTAGTGCTCGAGTCGGTCCTGGATGTGCCACCTGCGCGGCATTCGGGGGATCTCTCTTCGTCGTCGTTCCTCCTGCGTGCCACGTCTGTTCTCTTGACAGGCCGACGGGGATTTAGGGAGATGCGCGAGGAGGAAGCCATGTTGGACGAGATTCATGCGACTCTGCCTGTGTATTGGGCACATTCGCCTGACACGCTGGCGAGCGAGGATACGATCAGGCTGACACAAGCTGCGAAGCTGTATTGCGCGGAACATTATGTGAGGATGCTGATTTATAGACACCGGTTCTCCGAGATGGTGGCGGAGCGAACTACGGGAGGTATGGACGGGGAGCAGGCGAGGCGGAGATGCAGGCGATGGTGTCTGCACACAACTCGGCACTGCAAATCGTGACAACGTATGTGCATATTGCAACCAAGGGGATGATGACGTATTGCGAGTCCAAGTCAGCTCCGTTTCTTGGATCCTAAACTGAGACCAGGTTTAGATGGCGTTCACGTTATACATCAGTTGACGCAGGCAGGACGGACGTTGATGGCCGTTTTATTATGCTGCAAGTCGGAAGCGCTGCAGAATCTGATACGGACAGGGTTAGATGCGATCCGGTCATGCATCGAGTTGTTGCGGAGGTTCAGTGGAAGGTATGTGTGTGGGATGAGGTCGGGTGATCTTATGGAAGAGTTTTGCCGGTGTGAGTATGAATGGAAGCGGATATGTTGTGCTCAAGCTAACGAGGAGGTACAGTGACGCAGATACCGCTTGACCCAGCCAGACCGGACGGTAAAAGCACCAATGGATCGCAAAGCTCGCGACCACCGTGGATTCGGCCCGTGCGCAAAAAGGCATCGTCTGCCAATGGGCGATCACCGACCTGTAATGGGGACTCGCCCTCGCACCACAGCAGTCCCGAGTCATTCTCTGAGCTTTCTGGTGTGGCGGCGGTGGGTGGACCGGGGCAGACGCCGAGCGGGCTGTTTGGGATGGAAGGAGCGGGAATGGAGATGTACATGGGGCCAGCCGATGTGATGGCGAGTTTCTTTGGCGGAGGGATGGTTGGACAGCTGTTTGGGTCGGAGGTGGCAGGCTCGCCGTAGAGTTGGCGTTATTCTGGATGCTGGCCATCTACTTGGCTTGCAGATATACACGAAATGCGTGCTGGCCATCAGTCATTCAGGGTCGCATTCGTGCTTATTGTCATCACTTTTATTGTCTTCGTCATGCCAGCGTCCACGGCCAACCACTCCTCTATTGCTTACCACCATGTCTCTCGCTGCCCTCCCTGTAGAGCTGCTCTCCTACGTCTTCACCCTCAGCGATGACCCCCACATTCTCGCATGCGTCTGCAAGCACTGGCTGCGTGTAGCTCGCAACACACCTAGACTATGGACACGCATCTGCGTCACCACCCTTGACATGCGCCATGCAGTTGCCTCTCTCGCCTTGTCCAAAAAATGCCCGCTCGACATCCTCATCGATGCCAGAGATGACGATTGGGACTTTTCAGAACCCGAGTCAGTTGATTTGCTCATCTTGCCTTTCCCTGCTTGGTTCTAATCTTATCTAGGGTCACTCCCATAGGCCCAAGCAGTGCCCATGATCCCCTCCTTGCACCTGCAATTGTGCGCAACGCCCTCTCCCTCCTCCTCCCCCATCTCCACCGATGGCACTCCCTCACTATCCTCACCGATACCTGGATGCCCATGTTCCTCGCTCTCAACATCATCAACCCCGCCATCACCACTTATGGAGCACCGACCCTCGAATCTCTCACCCTGATGCGGTGCAACGACTTTGTTAGCTTCAGCCCCGCGTTTCGGCCGAGGCGTCTGATGCTTCCTGCGTTTCTGGGCCGGAAGGGGAAACAAGATCATCTAGATCCCGTCGCGATGCTCCCGAAATTGAAACATCTCCATCTCACGGGCGTTCATCTCGACTGGCCCGCTCTCGCGTCTGCGGTGGAGCGCAGCCAAGTAGGAGGACTGACGTCCTTCTCTCTCGGCTCGCATTCGGTGCAGGTTAGACCAAACAGTACCGACTTTGCTCGTCTCCTACAAGCCAGCCCTGCTTTGGAGGCGTTGAGCGTGACGGGATCCGGGCCCGTGCCTTTGTTTTCCTCGACCTCACCGTCGCCCCAAAAAGTGCGCCTCGACAAACTGCATAAGCTAGTCATTGGCTACCGATCGTTGAGGGAGGCGAGCGCCGTGTTTGACGCCATCTCGGCACCCGGCGTGAAAGAGATGGTGATCGAGGACGTTTCGCACCCGGCAGATGTGTATGATGTGGACGGGAACGACGTCTTGGCTTGTTTGTTGTCCGAACAAGAGGTGCGACACCGAGAAGAGCCGCAACACACGACCCCGTCGCCCTTCTTGGAAGTAGAAGAACTCACTTTGAAAAATACCAAACTCGGCAAGAGATCGGTCGACCAGGAAACGCTACGGCCGGTGCTGAAAGGGGCTAAAAAGTTGAAACGATTGGTGGTGGAAGATATTGCCGTGGAGGTTGTCCTCTTATCGCTCTTTCCCGATCCTGCCGGTTGTCCTCCCTGTCCAGAGCTGGAGAGTCTCGTTGTGAAAATGGGCCCAGCGTGTACGTCACTTTTGGACGATATGCCCGAGATGCGTGCCGGAGTTTGGTTCGAGATGGCCAAACGAGTTGTGCAGGAGCGGCCTGCCTCGGCGGGACTGAAGCAAGTCAAGATTAGCCTGGAACATTCCCAGGGCACGGCTGTCGTTGTAGAGAAACTCGAGACGGTTTTGGGCAACACGTGTATCGCGGTGGAAATCGAGAAGGCCCAAAGCGAGGAAGAGAACGAGGAGGGCGGAGAGGATGACGACCTTGCATATCTGTCTGGCGGGATGTTCAATGAACCCGTATCCGACGCGTATTGGCGACCGGGGCTTGGCCCTTTGGAACATAAACATGACAAGTTTGGAATTGTACTATGATATGCTCGGACTTTTTTTGTTTTCCGCGATTATATATCTTTTCATTTATTGGACTTTTGGGGCATTCATGCATGAATTGAATCGTTCCTCATTTGCACCGGGTGGTGGGATTTCCGATCTTCAGTAAGCACGAGTGACTGAGATGGCCAGCATCAGATTTCGCTTCAGCGTGCATCAATGTTCATGCTACATGAGTCCTCAGCCTCGTTTAACTTTCCCTGATTGTTGGTACTATGTTGCAGGGCAATTCCGTATTATCATTAATCTAAAAGACTAAAATAGCACCGTGATTCACGCGCACAAAGAATCTCGGGACAGACACCATGAAAACCGTTCAAGGGGTGTAGATGTACCTTGGCGGGAAGAAATGGGAAGCCCATCTTTCAACGTCAACGCTGTGCGCGCCGGAATTTTTATGTTTTCACTAGTCCAGGTCCGGTGGGCGACGGTTCAAGTTCACATGGGGCGGGCAGGTGGCGTTGACAGAACACGTGACGTGACCACGATCATGTCTAGTATAGGTTATCCCTCCTTCAACCTGTATTCTTCCTCCATATTTTCCCTCAGGTTCCATTTCTCTCATCTATCGAGCCTATGTTGGGGAGGAAATCGACGACGCCCTGTTGAAGCGTTGCGCTGAACTTTTTAGCAACAACTACGGCGTTTGGGGCAAGAATGGCGCCAAACCAGGTTTGTCCCCGCGAGCAGTGCGTCGCTGTCCCCGAAAGCACTGTTCTTGTTAGCTGTTTTGAATGTGACATTCATCAAGATGCGAGCCAGCTGAATTTGGTTGGCCACGCCTTTGCTACCGTTTGGGATTTTTCTGGTGGTAAGGGTCTCCCCCCCCTTCTCTCTATGGATACTTTCCTATCGCCAATGTAGGACGAGTTGGTTGGGTAACACAACTGGTCGTGAACCTCCATGCACGTAGGAGGTACATCGCGACCTCCCTTCTTCAAGTGATGAAGAGGCACACTCTGTTCCATGGTATCACGGGCCATCGGCCTCGTATCCTCCCACCCCTCGGCTTGCCATGTGATCACTAAATGCGCAAGTATGCAACCTTTATCCTGTTGAATGTGGTATACTTGCTGACATTTGTTACTCAGGGATCAACATTCAATCTGTTGACTTGCAGTTCTGCCAGCAGAATGCGCAGCTTATCTTGGACAGATCACCAGTCAAATATATCAAAGACATGGTGGTTCATGGCTCCCTCTTTGATGAGGAGTGCACAACTGGTGCCATCTCTTCTGTTTACACAAAGTTCTTCATTGACCACAAGGAGCCGCTTCGTGCCCTCGATGCTTATAAGGCTCGTGGGAAGTGGGTGCTTGGTGAGCTTCTCGACGGTCATGAGTTCCTTATCATTCTGCCTGTTAATCAACCTGACACTCCTGATGTGCTCCATTAGCTGTGGTCATTATTATGTTGTTGTCGTTATGTTGTCGGTATTGGAGTTACCATAAGCCATTGCTGAATCGTTGGTACATGTGCCATGGAAGTTATGATCACTGTGCATCGCCCACGCTACATGGATGCTGCGTCATGGATTCATTTGGGAGAAACTCGCATCCGAATTTCATTCAATTGGTCAAGCAGCTTGATCATAATAAAAAGATAATAATTCGAATGCTCTTATGCCGTTAGAATACTACATCTTGTTGTACATCGGCTGAGAACAGCAGTGATACTAGATACACACGTCAAGCGGTGTGGGCCTTATCTCCTGGAAGCTAATGAAGGTCAGCTCTCGTCAATGAGCCTAGTAGTGCAATAAAAGGCGACCTACCGGAGAAGTGATGTTCAGAGCCTTGGCAAGCTCCTGGAACTCAACTTGGCTTGGCTTCTTCGTTCCGGTGCAGACTGCCCAAGTTACATTCAATATACTACAATTTCGTTATTAAAACTCACTGGCAATAACATGGTCTTCAGACGAGCCTATCTTATCGGCGATCGCCTTGTAGGAGAGACCTTAGCGATGGTTCAGTATACTGTAGAAGGAGCTCCAAGGGAGATGGGGCGAATACCAGACTTCTCCTTAGCTGCAGCGAGAGCTGCGCACAATGGGTCGGGGGCCATGATTTGGTTGCGATGAGATGAGATGGGTGGGTGGATGGATAAAGGATAAGCGTTGAGGTTATATACGCAGGGTACAGCTCCTGACTTACATCACTCAATTATCCTCATTTGGTCATTGCTGGGATGTGCAGGACGTTCAGTGACAAATCTCGTTGTACGATCAGAATGATCGGAAGAAAGATATAATCAGCTTTGTTGACAATTGCTTTGGCTTGTTTACGTGTCCTCCACCAAATCCTAGTCAAGGACAGCGTCAGAGTCTTTTCCCCAGCGAATAACTCATCATGGTAAGTCCAGCGCATTCAGATCATGACTATCTGTCATATCTTTAACTGTCTGACCCCTTTTTTGCGTTTGATTGTGTATACTTTCGGTGGATCGCATGGGCTGACGACCGGATGAACCTATAGGCACCCAAGAAAGCTAAAGCACCCAAGGAGGAAGCGACTGTCTCTCTCGGTCCCCAAGTTGCAGATGGCGAGAACGTTTTTGGTGTCGCGCACATATATGCGTCGTTCAACGATACATTTGTTCACATCACGGATCTTTCTGGTCGGGAAACTATTTCTCGAGTCACAGGCACGTATCCACGCTTACAGCTTTTCTCATCAAGCTTCTGACAGGAATATGTAGGTGGAATGAAGGTCAAGGCAGATCGTGATGAGTCGTCACCATACGCTGCGATGCTTGCGGCCCAGGACGTTGCTGCGCGTTGCCGTGAAGTCGGAATTACAGCTCTGCACATCAAGCTGAGGGCAACTGGAGGTACAGGGACGAAAACTCCTGGTCCCGGCGCCCAGAGTGCGCTCCGTGCACTTGCCCGCTCTGGTATGCGCATCGGACGCATTGAGGATGTGACTCCTGTACCCACTGACTCAACGAGGCGCAAGGTGAGTTGCGCATTTCGGGAATTTCGAGTCCAATGCTAATGGGATTTCTCCAATAGGGTGGTCGCCGTGGTCGCCGTCTGTGATTCACGTTCGAGTTCACCCGCCTATACAAAAGGGATATCCCCATGATCATGTCCTTCCCTTGTATGCAACTTGTACAATTTCAATGCAGGATGTGAAATATAATTGTCGCCGTCCGACGCGCAGCAGGTTCTGAAGCGAACCTGTCCCGCGGTCGTTCATTTTCTTAAATTTACTCCGATTCTGAACCCTCAGATGGATACGATGAATGAAAAAGTAATATGAGGAGTCTGAGTGCATCCAACTGAATTGACTCCTGATATTGAAAGGCTTTGGCGGCACGGTAACACAAAGCGGTATTAGTAATGCTGCATAGTAGCCTCATCACCCTTATGGAGGCTCTGACATCACTTAAAAAAGATTATGGAATGAGAAATTGTTCCGATGCTATGTATACTTGAAAATAACCGTGATTGCAGATGCTGCATCCCCATTCACGCGAAGCCACATGATGTCCGGGTGGTGAAATAGAAGACTAAGTTTTCCTTATCTGTTTTCATAAAAACAACTTCTCTTCACGGCGGAGTCCCTTGAGGATATTGATGAATAACCGTTGACAACAGTCGTGTAGCTTGTCGAGTTCCAACTTTCTGATTCGTAGTAAATCTTGAGATATATCACGCGGTCGCCAACTGGGCTTTTTGAAGGCACATCTTTTGGTACAAGGCTTTTCATGACCAACTCTCATTAGAAAACACGATGATAGGTTCAAAAGCTGGCATGATTTGTGACTGGGTCGGATGCAACCTTTGCCGCTACCGGTCGCACCTGAACCATGGTTAGGGTCTGTCTTGTAATCGTAAGACGCTTCGCAGTTACCACCCTCATGATCTGAAGCACAGCGTGATCTTTGAAGAGTTTGTGCAAGCAGAGGGGGCGGAATATTGCCCGATATGGTGGTCATCAAAGTCTGGGAGAATTCTGCATGCAAATCAACGAACATAGAGAACGCTTGATGGGCTGTGCTCCATGAGGGACACGTACAACGGTTTTCAAAATGCTTCATGCGTATTGCTAGCGGTTTATTCCCTACCCGATCCCTGATTATCCTCCCTGGATTATGACGGACACATGTTCAGTACCCAGCTTCTCTTCATTCACGTGCGATGCGATGATGGGACGTATTGACCGCTCCGGAAGTGCTGCCAGTTCATACCAAGGTTTCTTCTTTGGACCGAGTAGGCGCACTAGCTATGCCCAAGGAACACTTCTAGATCTTGCATCCAATACACCGTCATGTTTAGGCAACGCTGAATGACGATCGCCAGGATAGTGCAGGCAAAAAAGTAGCATTCGAAGTTGTGCAGAGTGTAATACTTTGACTGGGGGTTCATTATCGCGTTACGATGCATCACATGGTGACGCTTAAATACGATTTACGTTCGTTGTAATTCAATTTTACTTGATCCGCGATGTAGACGACAGATTCACGGAAGATTTCCTCTCGAAGTTCCAGGATGTCAACATACAAGGTTCGAGAGAAACTGGGGGATTTATCGTTGGATGTGCACCATAGGCACAGCCTGAGCATGTATTATACAGGTTATCGCCTGGCTTATTCTTGACGCAAAATGGCTCAGACCTGGCCGAGAGAAATCCCATGACAAAAATGGGAGTACCTGACTCCATATCAAGTTCGAGTTACAATGGAACTAGATTCCTACCCGACCTTTAAGAATACAGCGTGACTGCATCATGGGGACACATTCAACACGACCTTGCCGACTTGAGATACAATTTCATGGAGAGCTGGTGGAGGGTTACCAGTCCGAGGGAGAGAGGAAAATGAGAACAAGGGAGGAAGTCTACGTCGTGAATTGAGATCTTTGGCGTATTTTTCAAAGAACAAGTTATACAGAGCCAAAGACGTCGACGGTACAAGTGCTGCTCAGCACAGCGAGAGCAACAGTTGAGAATATGGTGGTGGGTATATATATGCGCGGGACGAAAAGTGGCGGACACAGCACAAGGCGATCCGATACCAACATGCCTAGATGAGCCAGGGAAGTGAGATACAGACAGTCTGAGCGTTCGTTCGTGGACGCCTTGGCTGTTTGCGTTAGGCAGGTCCCCCGAACGCGGGACTAGTCACTAGTCACTGGCCGATAGGTACGGCGAACCTATTGACATTGATGAATGTGTGAATGATATATCGGCAATCGGAGAAGATGGCGTGGCGACAATAAATCCCGATTGGTAGGTCAGAGCAACGTTCTGTCAAGTCTGCGCTCTGCATTTCACCGGAATTGATCCTACGTGGGTGCAATTGTTAACGCCTTCATGCCGCTGATATATGGACCCACATATTCATATTTAGCAGATTAGCACGCAACGATATATTTAGCCAAAGAGGATGCCCAGCACGGTCTAAAATGGAGTTCTGTTGTGGAGAGAGCCGCCACAAGGAATGTTGTGCGGCAACGTGTTTTGAGATGGTGTTGATAATCAAATGGTGTTATGAAACCGAGAAAGTCGCTGTCCGAGGCTCACCGTCGCGAGTTGTTGCCTCGTGGAAGCCGATTCGTCGTCTCATTGTGCGAGGAGGTGCAACCAGAGTGCTAATTGGGAGACGGTATCGTTCCAAGGGAGCGATGATAATTGTGAACACGCAGTGACCAGAGAGCGCTACACAGGACGCTCTTCCTTCAAGACCGATCCCTGATCCGCCAAATTCTAGAAAGCTTAAGCTGATTGATTCCTGGATGATTTGTGGATGTGGCCACGTATGATTGAGCCCCTCTGAGTGACCCAATTTGGGCCGCGGCCATGCTGCAGGAGGATGCCCAGACAGCTGAACAGTGAATTTTCGCATCCCAGCCTCTCTGCCTCCAGGACCTGAGTTGCGCGGTGCGACTGTGGATGCGCTATCTGGACCCATCAATCATTCCAGTTCCGGCGACTCGAGACTCGCAAGGCGAAAAGCACGAAAAAGCAGTCAATTGGAGCCACAATCCTCCAGAGCTAGCATTCCATGCTCGTTCTCCATCCCTCGAGTCGCTGCGACGTCTGTCTCGAACCATATGCTCAGGATTCGTTTGCCCGCTCCCCTCATTCTGTTCCATGCGGTCACGTCTTCTGCAGAACGTAAGTAGCTCCGACGTCTTCCAATCACAATAAACTCGTCATCTATCACACTAATTCATTTCCCCTCTTGGTTCTCTCACATTATAGATGTCTTTTGGCCATCATACCCCCAAATTGTCCCCTCTGTCGGAAGCCATACTTGCCGGACCGAGTGAAGAAGCTCGTTGTAGATAAGCTGGAGGATGTAGACGAGCAGCTACAAGGAGACAGCCGTCGCGAAAATGAGCTCTTACGCAGGCTGATGGTCTGTTGGGATGAGTCGGACGAGCGTCTAGGAGACTTGACGAGGGAGGTGGATTTGTGGTTGGAGGGGCGAACAGAATCGGTGCGAACTTTTTATTCAATGTTAATGATTACTTGTTTCTTAATTATGCTTCTACCGTCCCAGCATCCGGCATTGAAGAAGGCACGAACAGCTCTAGCGGAATATCAAAGGCTCAAGACGCGGAGGAACGAGATAGGGTGACAATCAAGGCTCTCAAGGAACGGGAAAGGGTAACAAGCTTTGAACGAGACGAGACCCAAGCAATAGAGGAAAGCCTATTGTCACAGTTATCCCAACTGGAAACGTACGACCCTTTTCTCTCCGTTCAATAAGTCATTGACCTTCCTGCGAACAGGAAGGTAACACAATTCTGTTAACGCAGAGGAGAAGCAGACTGATAAATAAGGCGAACAGCTAGCC
Organism: Amanita subjunquillea; assembly: GCA_020011035.1. Classification (NCBI taxonomy): domain Eukaryota; kingdom Fungi; phylum Basidiomycota; class Agaricomycetes; order Agaricales; family Amanitaceae; genus Amanita; species Amanita subjunquillea. The sequence goes on from JAEBUT010000028.1 coordinate 20,316, forward strand.
GAAGCTGAAGCCGATAAACAAGAACTACAAACTCAAGTTGCCAAGTACAAACTCAAAAACCCACTTCCGCATCCTCCTGAAATCCCCGTTCCACTAAATCAATTAGCAATATCCGTACCCACCCCTCGTGCTTCGAGCTCCAGAAGCTTATACAGCGTGCCCGAAGCAGGCCCGTCTAATTCCCGACGTCAGTCCCAAATCAATGGATCCACCATGCAACGAGACTCCCGCTTACTAACACCTTACTACGCACCTAATTCGGCATTCCAAACACAGCCAGTTCATTCAGACTTTGGGGACAAAAAAGGAAAACGAAGAGCAAGGGAAACCAATGGACGTCATTCATCAGCAAGTGTATACACAAACGCACACTCTTTTCTTTCAAATTCGCATCCTAATGTAGTACTCAGTGATGATGAGGCGAGTGTTATTCTCCCCGGTGCGGTAACACAAAGAAGAGTAATACCGCCCAAGGAGGTGACAGCGTCAAACACGCCTTTTCCTCGTACTCCTGGTGACACGGATATTGCCCCTGGTTCTGGCTCTGGCTCCGCAGGTGGACCGTCGGGCTTCGATGTTAACGCTTCAATGATGCCATACTCGGTCGCAGCTCTATATATTGGCGAGTACCTTAACGGTTATGGAGACGGATTTAGCACCGTGGCGTCAGGACTAGATCCAAATGGGCAACCTGCGCCAAGTGCTGGGCGCATAGAACCCAGTGGACAGCATGGTTGGGGCGGAACGGCGCAAGACGCAACGCCCAGAACGTCCTGGAGACGAGAAATTGCCACCTCACCTTCGCAGAGCGGCTCGCAACAACATTATACTGGACATGGATCTTCCGCGAGACCTTCCGCAGCGGAGCAGGGCAATGATTCAAGCGAGGAGAGATTGGTCTATCATGTTAATGGGCCAAGAGAAAGATTGGGCACGACCTCCAGCAATGCAAGCAACGTCGATAGCGATAGTAACTATGCAGATGGCCACGTTACGGATTCTTCTTTCCACTCGAAAAGTAGGAATAACGCGAATGAAGGGCCATCACAATTCAGGGCGAGACAGCACAGACGGCGCGCACCTATACCACCAGGGCACGAGACGGATGTCGAGAGTGCGAGAAGAACAAGAGATGATTACCGAGTTCCCCCTACACTACGACCAAGCTCTGTTAGCGTTTCATCATGGAGCATCCATCCTCCTGCTGCCACTACTGCTGCCACTATCGCCGTCGGGCAAGCCAGTATGACACGCTCTCAGAATGAACTAGGTCTGACTTCGTTCGGCCCCGCGAGTATGTACCCTAGCCCTCCTCAAGACACGCCTAGATCGACATTGTCGGTTTTGGGCTTGCACTCCTTCCCTTTGAGGGAAGATGACGAAATCGTGATGGAGAGGCTGCCGAGCGTCAGCGCCAGCGCTGGACATGGGCCGAGCACTCCTACGGCGCAACAACCGAGGCAGAGGGGAGAAAGGCGTGTATCGTTTGACCACCGGCCCACCATTATCGTCGGTGCAGGAGCGAGCGTGCAATCGCTAGGCCAAGGCCAGGCAACGACCGCGACATCTGCCGTATCTGCCATTGCAACGACGGCCATGGCGAGCATGTCTGTCAACGAGCCATCGAGTTCCTCACGAAATTTGCAGAGGCGCAGCGGACGTCAAGGTTACCCTCACGGACGAAGCAACACGTCTGCATCAGCCCGATCCTCGTCGGCTTCGGTACAATCGAATACGGTGCATCCTCCTCCAATGATTTTGGATACCACAACAGCCATGGAAGATGCAGTGCATCTGGCCGCTGCGGAGATGCCCAGGCCGTTGCCCAGGACACCTCCAAGACTGAGGAATGCACTAGGGCTGCAGTTGGAAGATAACACGACGGGCGCATCAGGGGGTATCAGTGCACCTACGCCCATCGTATCCGCCGAAACGTTCTTGAGGTCATGGAGCAATGGCGAGTGATAAAGAACTTGTTTTGGACGGTATTTGGAGCATATATTCTGACTAACGAAAAGGAAATTGGGTTCACGATATTCACGTATATATGTATTACCATCCCACTTGCATTACCTGCGGCTGGTACGCAGGTTGTACGTTGGCATAACTTTTTTTTCACGAAGGATCGCTGTGCGTCATGTAGTTTGGACCTGTGCACATTGTATGCTGTTTTTAACTTTGTATTTAGTCACGTTGATTTTCAGCGCATGGAACGAGAGACCCTACTGCTATGGCGAATCAGATAATACGTCTTTTGATATTTCCACGACGATCACGCAAGTCAAATAACGCTATAAGAGTCCAGATTAGGACCGATAAAACGACCGCCAAGTACTGTTATCACTTCCCCTATTGGACATTCTTTGGTGTTCGCGAATCAGAGATGGATTATGCCAAAGGAACTTTCGGGAGTAATGACGGATGACATGTGGGCCAATTGAGCAACGCGAGGCCATCGCCATCGAACTTTGTCCATAGTAGGAACAAACCCCAAGTACGTCCAGCCAGCAGAACCCCCTCACACTTTGACGGGAATCAAATGATACGGATCAGGTAAGGTTTCAATTCAAAGCCAGATAAAAAGTCGCGAGGACATGTCATAAACGTGCTTCATGCTTTGTCGTCCCCGACCGCGATATAGAATCTAAAGAAAGTCCTGGACACCAAATCTTGAATCCTGTAACGTAACTGCCTGATTGAGGGTATCGTTAATCTGTCGTTAATTAAAAGGCGACGGCGATAACGATAAGTAAGGGATTGACCTTAAGCGCACGGATCATCCCTTGCGAAAGATAATACTGTTTCTTCCCCTTTTTTTAATATTTTATTTTGTGTATCTCGGCATCTTTGCTGTGTTGATGATGATTAACAAGAACTGTCCATCCGAGCTTGATAGTTATTCAAATGTCGCATACGGTTCCTTTGCAAGCTTTTGAGTTTGCTCGACGCCGTTCGATGTGGAGCTGATGCATCGTGAGAAAGCTGAGGTAATCAGTAAGATGCCGGACGGCATGGCAAGCTGTGCACAGGCCACTTCAACGCCAGACACACAATGTCGCTAGTACGTCGCTTCCAGCCCTTTAAGAGTAACTTATAGTATTATCCAGATACACGCTGTAGTTGCCAGGGGTGTTCTTATTTTGGCTGAGCACTCGGGAGACAAACGAGATTTTTCGCAAGGTACATGGCACGTTCTCAGGTGGTACTCCTTCGACCCGATTAACGGAATACCAACAGCTCTGCAGACAATCTTGTCGAAGATACCACCCAATGACAGGTATGTACGATTCGGAGGCAGCTCGAAATGCCGTTAACACCTTATATAACTAGCAAACTGTCGTACTCATGGGAGCAATATCTATTCCATTACGTCTCAGAAGGTGGGGTTATATACCTCGTTATAGCAGATGCTGCAGCTGGGCGGTTGGTCCTCACTCCGTTGTTCTCGTTGAAGTACCGCTAACAGTCTTTATAGGCGAATGCCGTTCGCCTTCCTGGCAGACCTACAACGCAAGGTGAAATAAAGTTGTGATCTGGATATGAGGTACAAGGTGCTGACACATACATACTTTAACAGTTCCTGTCGGCACCGTCATCGTCATCCGGGGACGTGCCCCCTTATGGTCTGCAAGGCACCTTCGGACCAACTATTGCGGACCTCATGCACACATACAACACGGCGCCACCAACGGATGAGCTTACACGCGCCCAGAACGAACTGAATCAGGTCAAGAGCATTATGGTGCAAAACGTGGAACAGATCCTTAATCGGGGGGAACGAATCGAGCTGCTGGTGGACAAGACAGACGTGATGGCCGGTCGGGCAACAGCATTTAGACGCGGCGCTCGAAATGTTCGGCGGCAAATGTGGTGGAGAGACCGGAAGATGATGGCGTTATCGATTGTTGTTGGTCTCGTGAGTCGTTTATTCTCATCTGGGAATTGCTCAAAGTGTCTGACGTATCCTTATAAAGACATTGTTTTGGATCCTAGCTGCGCAGTTCTGTGGCATAACTCTGACCCAATGCACGCCATAGCAGTTTGACTCACGTGAGACTACCTCTCCCTTTGTCCTTTCCCCATTTGCCGGTCCTTATCTTGTCTTTGACACGTCATTTGTCATTACACAGCAACATATTGTATTTAGCAGTCCCCAAGGTCATCCTGAGTTTTGGCCCTCGGATCTCGACTTTTGAATAATCGCGGGTGCTTAGCAAGTCAACATGGGATCCAACATGCAAGATCCGGCTCGTGAATGTGCCTGCGATCTCTCTATATCTTTTTTATTATATACATGTAGCCGTCAAGTGATTGGCCCTCCCGTACATCCAGGAGACACCGTCACTTGGACTACAAGTTTGTGGTCTTGCTGCGATGTTCATAGTTTTGAACGCACGTGTGTGTGTGACGCCATACATATAGAACGATGCCAGCGGCGGCATTCCCTCGCCATGTCCTGAACGAGCGAATTAGGGCACATTTGATTGTTACAAGTAATTTCGGCAAGTTCCCAGCTTCTACGTGGGTCCTTGGACCAGACCTTGTGCTTGTGATCACTCGATGTTTCTTTGATCCATCAATGGGGTACCCCGTACTTGATCAACGTTCAACATCGATAAATAAGAACAGCTAAAAATTTAATTTAGGTGATGTAGATATGCACGGGTTGGTCACATTGCTTTACGCTTACGAATTCCATATGTCCACAAATTGAACAGACGTTGAAAGAAAAGGAAGCTTGATACATGTTGAAAGCAATAATCATAGAATCAATAATGTACAGAGGACCCGAAATGATGCTTGTGTTGTGTTGTCTTCGCTTGTTCAACCTGGGGAATACATCCAGGATAAGCGACAAAGAATAATAAAAAAACGAGTGGTGTTGCATTGAAAAGTGTTGGAGTCGCTTGAATCATATCAGACCGAAATCGGTGGAGTTGTGGATGTATTGTGCATGCTTGTTGGGGTGGCGGACTTAGTGCTGCCAGATCCATGTCGATACGATTGCGATTGATAAGACACGTTGTCACGTTGAGAATCGGGGCTATGGCGCGGATAGGTTGTCACTGGCGTCTTCATGGAATTCTTGCGACCCAGGGAGTGTGATATAGGTGACGTTGATGTCTTCTGCACTGTAGAAGTCTTCTGTATGGAAGTATTAACAGCGGACGCAGACGCAGACGAAAGAGACGGCGTGGTAACATAGGATTCCCTATGAGGCGATCCGGATGGACAAGGCGTATGGTGAGTCCCTCCCTGCGAGGGAGATGACGTGACAGTTCTCCCTGGTACGGATTTCCGCGCAGCACGTTCACCCTCCTGCCTCTCCATATCCTTTTCAGACGATTTGCGGTGTTCTCTCTTTTCCTTCTCCCTTTCTTTATCCCGAAGCGCTTTCTCTGCCATCTGCCGCTCCTTCTGAGATTTCTCAATAGCCATTGCCGCATCGCTGGCTCGGGATATGACAGACGGCTGAGGAATAGCAGGCTGTGAGTATGGAGCACTATGCGTGGATTGTGCGTTGCTGGGCGGAGCTGTTGCCGAAGTTAAGGGTGCTTGGTTATGGGAAGCAGTCGAACCAGTGCGAGACCGAGAAAGAGAGGGTGACCTAGAACCACTACGGCGGGGTTTGTGCGTAGAGCCATAACTAGAGGAGAACTCGGGCGGTGATGATGAGATTTGTGATTGTGGCTTCTGCAAGATGTTGTAAAGACGCCGCACACTGTCGGTCTGGGTCTGGGTCTGTGGTGTAGAAGTGTGAATGGAGCCTTCACGCCCCAGGCTCGATGACACAGGAATGGGCGATTCGGACCGTGAGACGGGCTCACTCGGTGGCCGGTTATCATCATTTCGTCCGCTCTGGCTTCTGCTCGGAGGTCGGGTTGGAATAGGCGAAACGTCAGAGAAGGAACGAATCCGTGTGCGATCAGGATAGTTCCCATGTTCTTGATTCTTGGGGGCAGTACGCGACAACCCACTTTGAAACTCCGGGCCAACCGGGACTGAGAGAGACTCACGTCGGCGGGAGGCTGGATTAGCGTGCTCGATAATAAAGGCTGGCTTCGACATGCTTGGCCGCTTCGGGTACGAAGGGGAAGGACCCGAGGAATAGTCTTGTTCATCGTCACACTGACATGACCGTGGATGGTCCGCACCACTACATCTGACCAATTTCTTGCGAGAGTAAACCTCCTCGTCGCCTTCAATGCCCACCGTCGCTTCTTGTGTGGTAGAGGTTGGGCTGGCGCTGGTGGGACGAGGCATATCAACCGACTCGGGTAGAAATATATACGGTTCTGGGACCTGAGAACATGGTGATGGCTGAATGCGAGACTGATTAAATCCAAGAACGGGTTCCTCCGCATTGGTGCTTCGCGGAGGAGAGCGTGAAAGTCCGCCAGGATTGGCTGACTCTGTAACAGATCTCGGATGATCGTACAGTTTCAGCCGAAGGTCCTTAAGCTCTTGATTAAGGCTGGCATACTCTTGGACGACGCAGCTGTACTGTTACGAGTCAAACGAGAATGGAAGAAAATGGCGGGGAATATACGTACCCGGCTATGGAGAGAAGTCTCAGTAATTAACCTACAATTTCAGGAATGAAAACGTACTCTAAGAGAGTCTGGTACGCATTCTCAGCGCGTGAGACGTGCTCCTTTAGCTTCGATTCCATATCCACGGCAACCTCCTTATCCTTATCGCGAGCAGCTTCAGACGCTTCAAGTCTGCCCTCTAGATCAGACTTGTCTGCTGCTAACAGGGCAACCTGCTCTTCCAAATCTTCCAACTTCAGCAACTGTTCCTTCTCTTCCATAAGCTGAGCATTTTCAGCTTTAAGAGACTCGACGAGTGCACTCTGCGAACGCAAGGTCGACTTTACTTCGCAGAGGTACGAGACGACTCGACAGGTGACCCGCAAATCCGCATACTACCAACAACAATGAGTTAAGATTGGGGACTTCCGCCACGTGAGGCATCATTTAGGACGAACCATTGAACGAGGTTGGCCTTGCAAAAAACTCCGACATTCATTAATCAATTGCCGCAAATACGACTCCGATGATCCTTGGTTGGTAACCTCTCCGATGGCTTCCTGAAACCTACGCGACTCTTTATCGGCGCCCGCAAGGCAGAGAGCTGACATATCGACATGAAGCTTCAGCCATGACCCTGGCACGTATGGTGTCCGGCACAAAGGACATTCAGGCGGCGAAACACGCTGGATGCACCTGCAATCAAATTATTTTCAACGATTGCACAGGCGTGGGCTAGGCGTACGTACTCGAGGCAAAAGACGTGGCCGCACTGTATAGAGTATGGGGCCTTATAGTCAGCACCAAATTGCTCTAGACAAACATCGCACGTTGAACCGGAATTCAGAGTTAACATGGCTTATCCAACAAGGAGCAAGGGCGATCTGGGGTATACGGGACAATAAGATAGTTAACTGGGCGTTTTTAGAGTCGCTCCAGGTTGGAGTATAGTGTAGAAAAAGTGGAGGAGACAAATTGTATCGTGTGGATCGGGGAGTGGGTAACGGACTAGAAGTCCTGACGTTCTGATGAGCCAAGGAGATCTTTAAGTATAGGCCACGGGACAGAATAAGCGAGGGGGACTTACCGCTCGGAGGTTGGTCCATGCATATCTGACGGAAAAGGCATAGAAAGGCATGCATGCACACCGGGCCCTGGTTTCGGTCGTCACAGTCACCTCTGATGCGATGAAATGGCAAGGCACTACGTTCTGACCATTCTGTTGGCGTGGAAATGGGAATGCTTGATAGAAAATCAAAATCCAAAGATGGAAAGTCCTACAGCTGAGGATGAAAACAGTTGATGGCGGTCGCTAACTCCAGAGTCTCTTATTCGAAGCATGATCTCCGAAAGGACGGTGTGCGAACTTGACCTAACCTGGTCGCGCGAATATCTGTCAGAGCAATCTCCAATAAGTAGAGAATGGGAAACCCACATGATCGGACCCCATCGGTAACCGGGACGATAAACCTTGCCTCATGTTCAAGCCTGATACTGAGGCAACTGAGTTTAGGATACCCGTTGATGCCACCAGCATCACCTCAACAAGATAACCCCGTTGAACAACGGATTTGTAAGAGTCCAGCAGCCCACGAACATCCTCGGAGCTGCAGTTGGAGGAAATGCTCAGCGGAGCAGATACGATGGCAGCTCACCTTTATCACGAGGTGCCCACAAGGCGTATAACCTCTCCCCATTCCATCAGGAGATCGCAATAACAGCATCGTTGAGATGGAAATTTTTTCTGGACGGACATGAAGAGAGCTTAACCTGTTGAGCCACAACGGCCAACCACGCTGCATAATTCAAGCAGAGGTTAACCTTGTCACTTTGAACGGACCGAATTCAGAACTTTGACCCTAAGGAACGTTGGGGACATCCCGGGACAATAACATGGGAAGGATGTGGCTTGAATTTGGTAAGGCCCAGCCGCTCCCAGTGCGCTCCCAAACCTGCACCTACTCAAAATGCTCAAGTACTCAATATCGGTGTATAAGTATTAGCGGATAGGATTATAGGAACATCAAAACGCTGGCAGCGAACGTGGTGCGTGTACAGGGCCATGAAATAAAAAATTCACGATAAGAAAGGCTCCGATAACGACCGAAGATAATCCCTTTCTTGTGAAGTCTGTAAGGTCTGAAATCAACAGTAGCAGTAGGAAATGATTGTAGCTTTGAAGCCGAGGTTTCGTAGGAATACGTGTCAACTGTCATTAGAGCAGAAGGTTCCCACGCAAACTCAGACCGTTCTTACCTCCAGCGCACTTGCAACCACCACTGAATTACTTGTTTTTCCAGCGCCATGGTATGTATTTTCGACCCTCTCTAGGAGGCATCCATACTAAGGAGCATAAAGTCGGATTCTGACTCTCCTGCGAATGGTTCTACACGCGCACCCGCAACAGGCGTCGCAAAACCATCCAGTACACAGATTCGGTAAAGTCTTTCAAAACGGATCGTACATGCAATATATTACTCACATTTTTGTCATTCCCAACGCACAGACGACGTGCCGGTACACAAGTATCAAAACCAAATTCCAGCCGGGCGGCTGGTGCTGGTGGCTCGTCGAACACAATGCTCAAACTGTACACAGATGATTCCCCCGGTCTTCGGGTGTACGTTATTTCAAGTTGACTGCTGTTTCCTGATGTATAACATATTCTTCTTTATTAGCGATCCATTCATCGTCCTTGTACTCTCTCTGTCGTTCATTGGCTCAATCTTCTTCCTACACATTTCCGCAAAAATTATCCGTGCATTTAGCAAATAATTCTAGCCAAAATATGGGTAAATTCTGGTTGTAATACGGCATGGGTGCTTGGGAGTGAGGATTTGGAGCCCATAGTAAGAACTGCCCGTTTCTATTGTAATAAAGGCAGCTCCGGAGGGGTAGCCCTGATCTAATATACCATCTCTCTTTCTATATTGACCTACGTGCTGCCGACAAAGTCGACGCCAAACCTGCTTGTTGGTCTTTCACAAAAGGCAATACAATTTTCCCAGCGTTCGACAAGTCAATCCATTTCTAGCCTGATGCATGTTTTCGTCGGAATTAAGCTGTATCGCTGTCTCTCTTATGATCCTTCCTGTGTGAATGCTCCAAGAGGCGTTTTCCAAGCTATAACCGCTGACGATTGCTCAGACGCAGATCATAGTTTGGAGAAATGAATGAATGGATTGCTAGCGCCCCCAAGTCAGATGACAATGTCCACCCTTCCACTTGTAGTCATACTTGACGTAAATGTGGGCGTTCTGGATTGATCCACTGCATGTGTGGCTGTTGCTTATTGTATCCATCGTGTAACTTAGTTTCACAAATGGCCTAGCTCATCAGAGGAACTCTACTGTCATAATTACCGGTATGCGTTCAAAGCATCACATATCAATCATCACGTACTTATGAAATGAAAAATCTCCCACTGTCAATGGCGACTGCCTAAGGTACCAGAAAGATAGCGTAACTGAATGAAAGGCAGAACCATCCCAAATACAAGTTGTTTCATCTGGGGTACGTACGTTTTATCCGCAAAGGGGAGATGAACAGCCTCACTTGCGAGACATGGACCGGGTGGTGGTGATATCATACCTGGGTGCTGTATCACATCAACGAATTTCCATTTTCAGTGCTACCGACAACGTTGCTTAAGCATGTTGTCGGGATTTCCCCCCATTGCCGATTACAATGAATGCCTCCACCGTCACTTTCAGGGTGGTCAACGTGGTTTCAAGGTGGTGATTGGAATGCAGGAAAGCCTAATATTACGGACTCCTGAGTTCAGACAGGCCGGCGTTCAGGTATACTTTGCTGTATCCGTTGAAACAAGTAAACATACGCGGATAAACTCTGTACGCACAAAATCCCCTGAGAAACAAACTGGTATCAATCTAAAATGTCATTGGAATCTTATCATGTGGCTCTAAGCTTTCAGAACTTCAGCCTAGTATCATGTCGATATGTGCCTTCCACATTGAGAGAAAAAAGACTCACTCCAATCATCAACTTGACTGATATATCCAGAGTCCACAACGACATCAACAGAAGTGATTGATCCCAAGTGACGCTCTGCCTGACAGCGGGCGCAGATACAGTCAAAATACCATTCCTCCTTCAATTCTGCACGTCTATTGATTACGGGATCCGCCACATTGATGTATGCAATACACATTTCTTCTCCGGGCATGATGTCCCGTATAGCATAGAAATTCATAGCTCGACCAACGCGTTGTTTCTTAACATTTGGACTGCAATCTACAGTTCCAGAAGACCGTGTGAAGGGCTAACCTTAACGGAAGTGACGTAGCAAACTCACCATGGTTGAAGTATGACCCTTGGACGTACATTCCCCACCCAAGCATCTCGCTGTCATCCTGATCTGCACAGTCCCAGATTCCAAAAACATTTCCGTGATCTCTCCCCAGCAAACCGCGTACAAAATCACTCTTGTCGACGTACGTTCGGAGCCTATTCCAATCACGCGGGCGGGCCGCTACAGCCTGCAATGTCATTTCTATGACTCGCCTGACGAATCCGTACACACGCAGATGAGCTGCTGTTACCGCAGGCTTCTGCAGCGCCGTCTCAATTTCATTATTCTGGAGCTCCAGCATACCGGACCAACGAACCCCTGGACCACCACCACCACAGGGGAGATCTCGATCCGAGGTGATTTGTTGCATCGTCGAACCACCGGCTGCGGGATTTTCTTCCGAGAAATACCTCACCAGAGCTGAAATCACGAATCGACCGGTATCAACCTCAAACTCGGTCAGATGTTCTTCCCGACATGGTTGAAAATGGCGCGAATGCTGTTTGCTAGGAATGTAGAGAAGTTCTGCCTGTTTCCATATCATGCCTAGCTGTTCTTGATGGGACAAAGTTTGACGTGTGGCCATGATCGGTGTATCGCTGCTGACAGAAGATAGGAGCACATCCGATGTATGCGTCCAATGCCGTTGTAGAGTCTGCAATAGTGTGAGGTCATCTGCTTCGTTTTCGCCTGATTGCGGCACTGCGGGCGGAGAGGGATCCGCAGTCTTTCGGTCTTTATGCGGGACCACAAGTTTCTCCACAGTTGCGTTCAAAGCAGCATGCAGACCCCCAACATCTATATCACAGCACCAAGTGCTGCGGCACTCTGCACTGCAAAACGAGATGCCAGCCACATTTTCATCGGCGGTCTTCCCCTTGCGCTTAGTAGATTTTTTTCTAGTTCTTGTTCGTGGACCTGTGGCGCACTGGAATCACATTCAGCTGCCTCGTACTTCCATCTCCACGTGTTCTTGCCATGTTCGAATGCGTATTTAAAACACCAAGCACACACTTCTTTCCTAAACTTCCTCGCGATAACATATGCATACGGCGCTGGGCAGCGCTGTACGCATGTACCTGCCTTGATGTACGTTTGCGCATAAACTCCGCGACCCCCGTATGGCGTTGTGCGTACTTGCCCCAAATATAAGTCTGTCCCCATAGACTCGTGGGCGTGTGGCTCGCGCGGCGAGCGTTAGACAAGGCAGCTGTAGCGTTAGGTAACGACGTGAAGAATGGTGGTCATGACCAGCATCTGTGTGCGGCGGACAGCTGTCCTCATTCTTATCGATCATTTTCTTTCGATCAGACTTTGGATTACCGTGTAAAGCGAACGTGTGCCGACGTAAATTTATGATAGTGCGATCCGAACGTTGGTGTATTATTTTCTGTAGAGCTATAAAACAGCCGAGGTTTCTCTACTCCGAGCCTTACTCGACATGTTGAATGGAAGGATGGCCGGAGCGGCACGAGCTGATCGCTGATCCGGCGCATCTGTTTCGCAAAATGTCCCTTGGACGCCCCTTAAATGTGGTGGGATGGGAGCGCCCGTTCATGCCAACTCAGTCGGTGACCGGTGACCCCTGCGACGCCTCAAGTCAATCAAGTCATCAAGTCATTTAAATGATCACAAGTGCCTGAATGCTGGTTTGCATCGAGATCGGAATATGCGAGTGTGGGGCTATTTAAGCCATGTCGGCGGCAGCTGTCACGTCAAGTCAAGACCGTCTTGTTGCGTTGCTGGATAACGAAGTTCCCCTGCGCGTAATATGCGACTCTCAGACCAGAAAAACCAAACCATAGACCAGTACGAAAACGTCGAAGAAATCCGTCTACCCTGACACGCGGTGTGGACATGTCTCGATCGTGCCATCACTACATAAAACTCAGCAAATTTATGGATTCATACTGGTTACAATCACCGCACGTTCCTAGGAATCGTAAATGGCTTTACTTGTCGAGAAATCTGATCGCAAAGAACGATGTCGTCTTGAAGATGTCAAGTGATGGATTCTACGGCGAGAGCGGGCTCCCATGTCGGGGTGCAGCGTGAGACGCAAAGCGTAGTTGAAGTTTCTATCTTATTAAGTAAGAGCGGCTGATGCTGCGAGGCACAAGGCATGCAATGACACAACTTTGGCGTAATTCAGCATAGCCTTTCAATGACTCATGGGTGCAAGTTCTGCCCAGAACTGTGTAGAATGGTGTATGTCGTAGAGTTCGCTTTCCTGTTTCATCCGGAAACATCGCTATTGAGATTCTGGACAAACTGATTGTAGTGCTTATTTTCTAAAACAGGTACTGATCACAATATCTCCGTTAAGGTGGCATGATTCATCGATGATCGGTTGTGATAGTCTTCCCCAATCATTAATCATTCCTCTTCAACAACATCCTTGCCAGAAGATGATCATGATTATCGATTTGCATGTTTCAAGTCATGGCTGGAATTGCGATCTTGCAAATCCCCTTGCACGAACATTCTGGGATGTCCGTGGATGGAGTTTCTCACGGCTATATCCCTGCCGAGGTATGACAGCGCTTGTCAGTGTGTGAATGCTAAACGCCGTGGCATATGTATCAAGAGCGACAGGGTCAGCATTGCCATGATGTCTTTTGGACGGCCGGAAAAGCACATGTAGGATTGTTCCGTGCGGCGCAACCTGACTCTATGTGGCACCGTTGTCGGGATGGAATAAGCGACTGGAAGCTGAAAATAACAAGAGAGAGAGGTGAGATCCCGAGTCAAAGTGATCAATTGACAGTGCCCGAGTGCTGCGCAACGTGTTTCAACGGCAAGGGCTACGCAGCGGCGTTCCCACACAGCTTGGCGCATCAACGCATGAACCCTAACCTTATTTTCCACCAGGACAATAAGCTGGACGCTGACTCAGGCGCTTGCGTATTCGTGTGCGCAGCTGTGGCATAAAAGAGCATCTTTTAGTGGCACTAGTGTGGCCAGGCATATAAATTGGAGGAGTCAAGCTTTGGGCGAGCGAGATATATCTCGACTGGGCTTACTAAAATAGGCATTAGGTCTCTTGCTATTTATCCACCATCACCGGTCCCCTTTCAAGCGATTTTGCCCTCCGCCCACCTTTTTTCCCTTTCCTTCTCTCTGCCTTTAGAGGTTCTTTCAACTGGCTGGTCTAATGCTGACGCTTCAACCCGGTTCGGCTTGCGATGTCTGCGCTGAGGAATACGGAATTCATCGTCCACCTCACTGTATCCCTTGTGGCATGTTCCGCTCCTTTGCCATTGTGTTAGTGGCGTTAATTTTTTTTTCGATCCACAGGACATATCTTGTGCGCGACTTGTTGCTCGACCATCATTGAAAAGACATCTTCGCGCGCTGCACCCGTCTGTCCCTTCTGCCGCGAACAGTTTACAAATGACTCTGTTCGACTCATCCGGCTTGACTTTCCATTCAGCGGACGGAGTACGCCTCGTCGCCTGCCTGTGTTCGAGGCAGCCAACGAGATACAATCTGAGGCATTGGCGCGGAGGGCCGAACGGCTCTTGCAATCTGACGGTGTTTCTAGGCCTCGTTCAGAAGCCCGTCGGTTAGAGGACAAGGTCGCAAGAGTCGCCGCCACAAAAACCTCCGTTGAGGAGGTATCCAGTTTACATAGAGAGCTTCAGGACTGGCTCACGACAGCTGAGCGCGACGAGCAGGTAAGTTTGTACCCGTCGATTAGGTACCTTTCTTATTTCATGCCTTCCAGAGCCCAGCGCTATATCTCAGTGCAGCTCTATTACGAGCAATACTAATGAACAATTCGGCCCATTCAGAGGCAAGTAAAAATGCAAAACTCATTGAAAACAATTTAAAAGCCAAAATTGACGAATTGGAAGAAGGAAGGGAAAAGCTTGAGGCGGAGTTACGACGGTAAGTCAAGTCACCGTGCCTGACAATTTTTTTTTCCCTAATACGACTCCGATTGTCGTTTTCTTTTCCTAGACAAGTAAGTGATCGTTCCCACTTCATCTTGATGTGCTGTTAATATATTTAACAGCGAAATGCATATGCCCAAAAATCTCAAGAATGCCAAAATTTGCGTACAGAGGTGAATCGGCTGAAGGCGCTGGCAACGATGCTCCCAGGATCATCGGCGTCAGAACCACGCCCATCATCAACCTCTCCGACGCCACCGTCGACGTCGCCTGTGCCAACGCAGAATACAAGTCAAAACGTAGCGACACCCACGACGACGTCATGGTCGAGTATACCTGTCACACGTTCGGTCTCGGCGCATAGCAGATCTATATCCATGTCCTCACGATCTGCGACGCCCGCTCCACCTATACGACCATACACTCCAGCTCCCTCTCAGCACTATGCCCGCTCGCAGACTCCCGCTGTCCGCTCACCCCAGGTGCCTTCCACTAGGGCATACACCCCGGCGCCCGCTGTTCCCGTGCGCATGGTCACCCCAGCTCCAACTTTGCTGCGTGCCCAGACACCTGCGCCCGCAAGGATGCGCAAGTCGTCGATCTCTCAATATATATCCCCCCAAAAGATAGTGCGTTCTGCCTCGGAAGAGAAGGCCGATGTAATCCATGAACGTTGGATCCCTCCACCGGATCCCGACTTATTGGATCATGGGACGCCTACATCGCCGTCGAAACTGTACACGAAGTACGTCTCGCGGCCGCCCTCGCGTATGACGACTTTCAGTACACTTGTGCAGCAGCAGCACAGTGGACGCTAAAAAGCTGTCGTTGACGCAAGTGAGACGACGAGCTGCCGTCGTTGCACACGATAAGTATGATACGGATTCACGCTTTCACCTGCTATTTTATCTTATGATTTACTAGTCCTGATTTAGGCTTTTTGGTTGTCCTATACTTATTGTCATATGCTGCTTTCCTGTTTCCGCGCTGACCTTCATCTCGCCTCCCTGGTGCCGTGTTCTTTGCGTCATCGTTTCTCGTCATTCTCTCCTTCCTTTTTGAACCATTTACCCTTCCTCCCATGGCCACGGTGGCATACAGATGCGAACGAGGTATATTTATTCTGCTCCCATAGATTGTATGGGATACGGGTTATCCTACTAAACTGCCCTTTTCTGGAGTTTACCTGTATATCATTGTCTATTCTTGAGCTCATACTTACTTCGACTATATTAGTTCATAGTCTTTTTGGTTCCATACTCGTCTACCTCTTTGTTTGCTTGTATCTAGATTAGTCAAGTAGTTAGTCGATTTATTGAATAATATTAATGGTTGTCAATAGTTTACTGACCGGCGGGCTATGTCGGCGCTCGTCGGCGCAACGCAGAACATCTGGCAATCCATGATCTAATGGGAGCATTCCCACAAGTATTCAATACAGAAAGGCGGGGCAGAGTGAACTGTTGGCCACGAGTTGCAGATGCCGTTCCTTTCTACAGAGAAAAAAATTATCTTGCCATGTCACTCGTGTGAGACGAAGTTCATGATTCATTTTAAATTATTAGTCTCCCAGACGAACAATGCGTTCCTAAAGAAAGGCACGCCACGCCGTTCCATATTGAAAACAGCGGTGTTCAGCATTTGCTCTCACATGCCTGAGTGGGTCGAGTGAGAATCCGGCCCCCCCGCCTTCGGCAATCGTGTGACGATATGCATGATGCATTTGCCGAAAGGGTGGAGGAAAATGTTACTTTCGATTTATAACACCGCTGAAATGATTTGCATTGTGATCGATATTAATGTGACTGCCGGTCTTTCTCGGGCAAGGGGTCGTCCTGCTGGGCTGATATTTATGCACGCGTTCGTGATTTCAAAATGGTAGTCACATCGCATAGGGAACGGGGATGGCGAGCGTTTTCTTATCACACATCATGAGGCAGAATTGTCGCCCAAGTGACGCAAGTTTTTGTTTATGATCAATAGTTTACAATAACTCTTCGAAAAGGAGGGTTCCCTACATCTGGCTAGGCAACGGTCAGCCTAGATTTCAGCCTCTTCTGTGGCCCGGATGAGAGCCTCAGCTTTCGACGAACGTGGTTTGATGATGCACTTGAAAGGGTTGGGATATCTGGAATCTGTGTGACGCCGACTGACCAAAACACGGCGTCAAGCACTTACGAAATGAATACATTCATTTGATCAACTTCGGCATTGATGGGATTTCCGGAGCCATCAACGGGAGGCAATATATTGAAGCTGGCCAAGACTGAGGCAATGATAATGAAAAGCTCATTTTTGGCGAGATGACGGCCCGGGCATATGCGTCGCCCATAGCCAAAAGCGGTTTCAGGGTCTGGAGCAGGTATATTCTGCCCGTCATTTACAAATCGCTCCGGTCGGAATTTCTCCGGATCGGGGTATACCTCGGGGTCGTGTAAAATAGACCAGTTATTCCCTATGACGATTGTGCCTTTTGGAATGAAATAGCCATCGTACTCGTCATCCTCCGTAGCCAGGTGTCCGACTTGTGCGGTAGATCCAGTAAGCATATCCAACAAAAAAGAGTAACGTACCATTAGGGATAACCAGCCTCCATCGTAGAACCTCCTTCGTGATAGCAGCTACGTATGGCAAAGATTCCTGATCATTGAAATCTGGAAGCCGGTTTGGTCCTACAACACGGTCGATCTCCGCCTGGGCCTTCTTTTGAGCTTCAGGATACAAGATCATGGCGAGGAAAAAGTTCATAGCGGCGGATAAAGCCTTGAGTACACCAATTAGGATGTTGTTAAGAATAAGACGTCTCCTATACTCACAGTATTGGAACCGGCTGTTTGAAGGGAGTCAATATAACAATACTGGTATAATCTAAAACGACGTACTGAAATATGCAGTGGCTGAAACGCTCCGAGCGACAGCTTCTGCCTCGGCTCGTTCCTTTTGATCGCCGTGAGGTAAAGAGTTGAGGAGGTGAGCGGCAACGCATGAACGATCAACTCCTTTGGCCTATCACGTTGCTCACTAAATCACACGCTTCAAAAAGGAAGGAAACACACCAGGTCATCTTTGACACTTTCAAATGCACTGTGATGCAAGAAGCTACCTGTAGCTCTCCACTTGTCCCAAAGGTTTATAGACGCGGCTCCTGGAATCCAGCTAGGCAAGTTTTTCAAAAAGGGTATCATGAATGGGACGTGATCAATCCAAAAGGTGCCGAAGATGGCTCCTTGAGTAAAGGCAATTGCAGCTTCTTCCGACTTAAGAAGATACGGGTCATCTAAGTTCTTTATCGGGATACCATATACTACGTCCATGATGACAGCAGTGAAGAAACTGAGGGCATGACTTTTGAATGTTCAACGATGGGTGGCGAAACACTTACAGCCGAAGGTGTCGTAGGAAGTTATCCGGAGTATTTAGAAGATTGCGAAGGAGAGCATGAGCTTCGCGTATTTCGGCTGGACGATAGCGCTCAACGGCATTCAGCTGGAAGTACTCATGAAATGTGCGCCTGTGGCGGCGCCATGATTCTCCGTAGTTCAAGGCAAAGAAGACAAATCCATAGTCGAGACTTGAATTCGCAGTTGGTCCAGGAAAGCAGAACTGGTAGACAAGCTCACACACTGGCGACAAACGGTGGCAACTGCCGGCCCGAATAAATGGACGAACGCTCTCCAAGGAGCTCTTTGGTTCTCTTCGAGGAGCCCAGGACCACGAAGCGCTGATCTAGGAGCTCAAAATACACAATGTCACCTATACAGGGTTTATCACAATTCACATGGGTGAATGTAAACTGACCATATCGTTTGATCCACGAATCGTAGACCATCCAGTGTTTTCCGGTAGGTAACTGTAAGCCATTGCCTACGATGGGTAACCTCGCTGGGCCTGGAGGCAGAGGCAGACCCTTGGTATTGACCTTCTTTCTGCGATTCCATATCCATAAAAAGACGAGAGAAGGAAACAAAATATACGTCGGTGACAGCATGGTCAGTTCCAGTGAGTTATTTCACACTGGAGAACGGCTTCTTATGACCATGCCCACGTCCGACTCAATCGCACGAGCAGGTGTCATACTAATACTCACGCCGTTTGAATGAAGGATAGCGGCGACAGGATTTCTCCCACATGTACCCACGAAATGTCAATGACAGATGAGGTAAAGTGGGGGGCTGTTTCTCCACAACGTCAACGCTCTCAAAATGTGGGGCCGTTCTTTGCAGCACGATAACGTACCAACTTCATATTGACTATGGCGAGCTTTGAATAAGCGAGAACTTGAATTTTCTTTGCAGGACAGTCTAGAGAACGGCAACGTCCGAAGTTTGAGCCGAGTTGTTGTGGAGAAAATCACGAACCTAGATTTATCTCCGGGCACCTTGCACCCAGTCCAAAAACCAAAAACATAGTGCTCGCTTCCGAGGTACTTACGTTCCACAATTGTCAATTCGTGAGATAAGCAAAGGCACTCCGATTGGCCAATGTGTGGTCGACGGGAAACCAACCCCAATTCAGCTACCTACATTACCTCGTATCAAAGCGATAAGATCGGAATGATCAAATAGAATTTACAGCGCGTAGGAAATACCAACAGCGTGAGTTATGCGGATAGTGAGCGAGTTAATTTTTTATAAATCGAAAACAGCCTGGTGTAATTGAGACCCCTTAGCTCAGTGGTAGAGCGTGTGATTCCAGGAATGGGTATCCACAAGGTCGTCCGTTCAATCCGGGCAGGGGTCAATTTATTTTTTATCTATTGTACAAAAATCCAAATTTCCGTTCTGAACAGGGAACGACTAATAGAACAACTTGATCACCTCCACTCGTCTTCTAGGTTCGTCACAAATCTTCCACCACTATAATCAGTATCTCTATTTTGCTGCGGTGGCGTAGGCAGTGGCCTAGAATCTGAATTCGCTCTCTCCCGCACCAAAGGTACCACTGGCGACTGCAACTGCGACTGCGGGTTTGGGCTAATCGAATGCTGCCTTTTCTCACCGACAGTCGACTCGCTCCCTTTCCTGGGTATAACTCTTTTGAATGCAGCAGCGGGTATCGTCCGACCCGAAGCAGGCAACGAGGATGTCGAGGAAACTTTGGACACGCGCGGAGCTGGACTGAAAGGCTGCTCCGGAGACCCGCGGACCGAGTTGGACAAAGGTGTGAAACTAGGCATCGTGTTTAAAAGGGGAGAGGATGGGGCGGTAGGGAAATGGTGACGAGGAGTCGTCGGAGACGGCAAGGGGATGTCTGAATCGTATAGAGGAGCATTCTGGCGCGCTTGTATCAAAGGCAACTGATACGCCTGGCTCTGAGCGGGTGCAACTGAGCTTTGTTCAAGTAGTTCAAATGAAGATTGCGGGGAAATAGGCTGTTTTCCAAATGGAATATGAGCTGTGGGCATCGTGACGCGAGTATCATCGGCACCCAAGGCAGGTGAATTCGACCTCAATTCATCGGTCACAGTCGAGCGCACCGACTGAGGAAGACTATTCCTCCGATGTTTGTTGAAGCTCAATGCTTCCATTTCTCTACCAATTTCACGAGCTGC
The DNA here is from genome assembly GCA_020011035.1 of Amanita subjunquillea. Taxonomy (NCBI): domain Eukaryota; kingdom Fungi; phylum Basidiomycota; class Agaricomycetes; order Agaricales; family Amanitaceae; genus Amanita; species Amanita subjunquillea. The sequence goes on from JAEBUT010000028.1 coordinate 40,608, forward strand.
GGCAGCATTCAATACTCTCTCCTCTTCTTCGGACCTGGCATCTTGACCGTGCATGTGTTCAAAGGTGTTTTCAGCCCTTGGCGTATTACCCGCTGATCCCACAGATGTTAATAGATGACCAATGGACTCGAAGTTCATACCTGTGCCAGGGATTGCATAACCTTCTTCTCTTGCTCCTGCGCGCTGAGTTGCGTCGGCACTATCTCCACGACTGTATGGCCCTGTTGATGCGGATATCTCATTCTGAATTTGGCCCTGACGATTTGATGCGTTGGCTTCTCCCTGGTATGTAGAACGTCCCGACTCTTCAGAGGCGTATCCGGAAAATTTTATGGTTGGTTGATATCTGGCGTCTAAATGTGTAGAGGGGATATCTTCTGGCCCAAAATACGACGGTGGTGCAGAGATTAAGCTGCGAATGTCAGATTCTCTTGGTTGATCTCCAATCGTTGATAAAGCCTCCGTAACGGAAGCGGAGAAAGGAGCTGACTCCGAATGAAGCATGGGTAGATCACTGCTACGCGAATAATCTTTCCCCTCGTCATTGTTTAACCCAATCTTGGGTGGATACGTATTAAAACGGTTGGCAGACAAGCTCCATGCAGATGTACCAAAATCGTCGACGTTACCTCTTCTATCTCCAAGCTCGTAATTGGAAGAACGGTGGGAGAGAGCCGCTGTCGTGTCAAAGGACAAAGGGGTTAAACTAGGATCTAGGAAGGTTCCATTTGCGACTTCAGGTGTAGCGAGGTATTTCGCACCAGTTGGTTTAGTGTTATCTTGCGCCCATGGGCTGTTATCGTAAGTTGGCTGGGAATTTGCATGCATCGGCTGTCGCCCTTTAAATGGAACCGTGGTCGATAACACGACCTCGCTAACTCGACGGTGCGCTTCGGCGATTAAATTCTCCGTTTGATTATGTCCATAGTACACCACTCTCGGTGCTCCAGGCGGCGTTATCTCCTCTGGAATCTCCTAAAGCCAACTTCAGATATGCGGTGCATGCAACAATAAGAAGAAACGTACTGCGATCACTAGTTTACCATATTCCCCAGCAATCTTAACAGGCTTCGCTGAGCCAAATCGGTCGATCGGCAAAAAAGCCATATACGCACCGTCCCTTTCTCGCTACATTCCAAAAGTCCACCAAACTTGAGTCCCATCATCGTCTTAATCTGACTCCTCTTAAAATCGCCAAGCGCGGCTTCCTCTGCTAAGATATCTGCGTCCAATGACCGGATCTCGTTCTTCAGGCGATTCAAAGTATCATGTTGTTGCCCAAGATGTTTGTTTTCAGGACTCATCTTGCTCAACTTTTTCTCCGCAGAGTCAGCATTTGACATGACGGTCTTTCTCCGACGTCTCAAATCGTCCAATGCTTCTTCCCTGGTGCGGATGGCCTTGAGCTGGTCTCGCATTCTATGCCCGTGTGAAGCAAATTGAGCTAATGCAGACGAATAGTGTGTGAGGATGTTCGCAGATGCGCTTAGGGTATCCTATATGATAAGAAAGTCTATTAGTTCGTCAGGAGAGGGCTATATGCGCACCCCCAAGTCATCTCCTTCTCCCAAACCCCATAATCGTAGAGCCTCGGATGCTTTGGCGACATCGGAACTAAGACGTTGTAGCCTTGGAATACATTAGAAAAGTTTCGGTTTGGACACGTAATCTCCGACGCACGAAACGAGAACACCTTTCTCCGCTGTTATCAAATCTTGTAACGATCTCAGGTCACTATTCCCTGCAAGCGCTGGGATGGTCGAATTGTGGGCGATCTTTGTCGCTACTGTTCTGAGCATGGTGGGGAATAGCGGAAAAATCGGGTTTTGAGTTCAAGGTTGCCAAGATCAAATTATCAAAGGTGACCCTGGTTCACACAGCCTTGCGCTTTGCAGCTGCGCAATACCTCATCCGCTTGGCACTCCATCCGCAGACTCACAATGTTTACATTACTAATGTAGGTGCAAATTAGTTCACTAACTCTTAGCTTATTTTCGCCACACGCATAGGAAAGTTCAAGAGCAGTCAAAGTAATTTCCAGGGATAACGTTGGGACAACCTGACCTATCTTTATATTCAACGGATCAAAGTCTGACAGCTACGTGCACATGAGCAACTCACCCAGGTTCGTCGGGCAATCAGCGTCATCGCTACAACACCGGATGCATGCGCGAGGCAGAGCTGGTTCGACTAGCTCAATGTAACTATGCCATCTAACCAATCATCAAATCATTTTGTGTTTCTTGAAATGCGAAATGAGAACCCGCCCGGTGCACACGCTTCCTTGAGGGTTCCCTTCACCATCTTGACCTCCACTGGAATCGTATTGGCCTCCATCATCGTTTTCATTCAGTCTGTCGAGAGACCCGGCGTTGATGCAGCCTGTCACTATAAAGCGCTCCATGACCACATGAAAAGTTCGCATATAACATGCATACATTGAACGAACGGCTTGCCATTCACGCCATTACCCGCCTTGTATTCGACATTCCTCCAGAAGTCGTCTGGAAGCAATCCTTGATCTGACGATGTCTGTCCTGTGCTCGTACAGTAAGTTGTTTCGCCTCCCGAATATTCACTATCCCCGATGTTTGTATGTGGGCTTCTTTGAAGGGAACGTCGACAATTGTCGTTGTGCGAGCGCATATACCTACTTTGGGACAATTATACTACCAGTTCCGTTGATCTGAATCTCGTCACAATATCTGACAATGAACGGCGTACCAATGATCGCTTGCACTATTAATTTTTGCGATATTAGTTGGTTTGGATCTTGACGTCGACGTAGAGTGCTTGCTAGCGTGGAACCAGCCCACGCCAATAAGGCAAAAGGAAGGAACGTAGTTGTATGCATGAAGGAAGGAACAAGAGCCGATCACTCGATTAGTTACTACCTTTTATTGCAAGATCTTCAAACCGACAGCTGAAATTATGGCTAACTGTTTTTTAGGTATCATGAATCATCAGGCATGGCGTCGGTTCCGGTTGCCGGTGTGTGCGTCATATTGTTGGGCGCAGGGCCAAAAGCGCGCCAGCTGTCAACAATGGGGGAAGAAATTAGTCCTCAGTTGACCTTCTTGTCATTAGATGCTGGCCAGAAAAGCTCAAGTATTTTGGAATGACGCGGGAATGGCGCGCAAACGGCGCGACAATTGAAGGAGCTCAGCCATGCGTAATCCTGCTTATTATGTGTTCCGGCTAATGAGAGTAAAATGGGAATGAAAATGAGGAGGAAGTTTGTAGAACACGCTTATGTAATGGAAGACATTTTCACCGCTCGCTATGGCGGATCCTGTCATGGTCGAAATCTATCTACTGCAGGCTGGAAACCCACCAAGTATTAAGCGGTTTGCCATCCGTCCTCTTAAATGGTTACAATTCGTTATGTTCTGTGTGTGTGGCGCATGGGGATCTTGAAACCCCTTGTCGACTACTACTATCGAGTCATGGTCAATTGTCTTCTTATATGCGAGATCGTTACTCCGTCTCATTTCTGCAGAGAACCTCGTAGATCCCGATGGATTAAATGCAAAAAAAAAAAGTCTGCGCGGCTAGCACACCGCCGTAGTGCTTTTAGGAGAGAGATCATGGCACGAGATGGGGAGCATTGCGTCGTCACTCGGAAAAAGAGACCTGTGAAGCAGCACACATAATTCCTTGGGGAAAGGGGATGATGTAAGATTCATACTGTTTTATGTACATCTTCTGATCGTCTATTCTAGTATCTCCAGCTCATTCTTCACGATCGTTCTCATTGCTATAGTGAAATTACGACAACCTCTGGGATTGATTCTGTTGAGAATGTAATCTTTTTGAGAGCGGATCTGCATGCCCGCTTTGTTCATGGAAAATTTGCTTTCTTAAAGGTATAGGCCTTTCTTATATCATATTCAGGTATATTTAATATGAAACCATCAGGTGCCGAATTTTGCACTGGACCAATGACATACCATTCTTGCGAGAAAACGATACACTATCTCAAGTATCAACCACTCGCCATAATGACACCGATGACGATGGTTCCCCTGTGGAAGCAGATGACCCCAGTGATGGTGATTACAAGCCCAGCGACGAGTCCTCTTCCGGCCAGGAAGCACAAGACACATTTATAGAGGCAATGGAAGATATGCGTTTCTTTTTAATGTATTTAAGTGGAATTTCGCCGGAAGAGGCTGCTATGAGAAAGCGTTTGGCTCAGGAAGCAAGCCGAAGCAAGGTGACCGAATGGATGAAAACCGTCGATGTCATGAAGTATCCGCGTCACATCGTTTATCGACGTGGAATGGCTCAGAGCATTGTCCTGAGGCGGCAAACGTGATTTGAACGCGCGGCTGTTTGTGAACAACATCACGCTGGATGCTTGTGGTCATTATAGCGTGGCCGGAACCGTGTAGTCAACCATCTACAAACCTTCTAAATTCTGGTGAAGCCTCTTGCCCTGGCCAGTCATTAAATGAAGCGCTCAGTGCTCATGACAAGCAGCGTCCCAGTTATCGAATATATTGTGACTATATCTACGTTATCGCCCATGGTATATACCCATCAATAGAAAAACCGTAATGCAACAAGAAATACTGTGAAAGTAGTGTGCCAGAATGATAGAACCTGTTGTCGATGGACAACGAACCGGACCCAATCATGTAATATGCTAGCGTCGGTATGCATAGAGATAGAAAGAAGGGTAAAGACCTACGATCCTATTAGCTGGTTTACGAATTGAAAGCTAGTAACACTGCACAGACCGTAGTATACCTATTGCTGCACGTTTCGAATCATTAGTTGTTGTCTGACAACCTGGATGTTTGCAGTACATCCAGAGATAAATAGTCCCCCGACCGCTAGCAGCAGTTCTCTGCCGTAAATGTCGACCAACCTAATTCGCACCATCAAATCCCATTGTGCGGTACGAGAGCAAAAAAACTCTTACCCTCATGTTGCAGATACCTATCCATCGCAAAGAACGCATATCTACGTATCTCGCGATCCAGAATGGTAGTATCGTAGCACGATAGGACCCCGCAATCGTTCAGTACCTCGATCATCTCGCGAAAACACGTCCGTGATGAATCCGAATATTCGGAAGGATCGCTCATAGGCAACCTGACTTGTTCAAATATTGGGATAAGTCCATCTTTGGCTATCAAATTGTCGTATTCGCCCAAAGAACTAATGTCCCCTAACTGCACGATGGCGACCACGAGCGGCCAAGAGAGGACGTCATGTTTTTCCGTCATATATTTCCATGCTCTCCGGTCCTCTGCTTCAGGAACGATGCGGAATAACACGCCAGACGAACCGATCGGCGACTTCGATGGGTCTGGGATGAAGAAAGCCCAGTTCCACAAAGCCAGCTCGCCGTTGTAGGTGAGGACGGCGTAAAGGTACCCATCCTCGAGTTCGCGCTCGGGGTCCGCGGTGTCTGAAGAACCGGTGCTTTCGGCCATCGCGATCGGGGGTTATCGTCAGATTGTTTAGAGGAGCGGTAAAGATTTCGTTGCCTGCTGTGCGCGGCTGGCGTAACAGCCCGTCACAAACACATCACGAGACCCATTTTTGAACTGGTGGTAATTTTGCAGGGATCCATTCGAAGTCATAACCATGCTTCAAGCGTGATTCTGGATCACAAGTTTCATACTAAATTCAATTTTTATGTATCACTCAGGGTAGGGACGATTTACAGTCATTTAGATCGTGAGAAGGACCAACAGCTTTGATAGAACCGAACAAGACCAGCACACTTTCCAAATGCATCGAGGCCCTGCACGATGCCCTTGCCCATGCCACGCAAGAGTATTTAATAGATGGACCGCCGTAGCCGCGAATAGAGGGCACATGCGGTGCTTCTATCAGACCGTGACATTATCGGAACCAGGGCTTGGGTATTAAAATGCCCCAACGGATCATATAGTAGCTAGTGCTCGTCATGGCCGTCCTCGTACTCAATATCGATTTCCACAGAAAATTGCAGATTCAGCGCCATGGGCACGCCATCACAGCGAGCGACAACAACAAGCCGGTCTCCAGGTTTAAGGGGGCACTCGTGGTCAAAGTCCGAAAGTAGTTCGTCTTCCCAGTTGACAGCAGTGGAGGAAATATCGCCGGATGAAGGCCAGAGCCAAGGCTCTCGCATTTGATCTGCGAATGCATCTTGACCGCTGACAGGAGAGGGTGCTATAGCACATTTCTTTGCCCAATCCGGCAAGCATCCATTATGCGGTCGGATGATTGCCACGCCAATTCTTACGCTATTTGTGGCGTACGGATGGCCGTCGTCAGCTACCGGCCGTGTCAGAATACTCGTTTGTCATTCTCGCCAACTGACTCACTGCAAGTCGTCCGGTCAACGGTAAGTCTGACTTCCCCAATTGTCCGACAAACCTGGCCATCTTCATTGATGATGGGCATGATCGGAGGTGTGACCATGAGGCATTGGAGGAAAGGATTTGGCGTGCACGCATATTCCAGAGACGCTCTAAGTGAGCACATATCTGTACTTGTGATCTTCCATGCGCGATACCAAGGACAAACGCAACAGTCCTCCGACGGCGACCGATCGATAATCGATTGTCTGCGTTTCACTTCATTAGTCGATTTTCTTCGTGTCAGGTCATTAGTGTTGCCGACGTGAGGAAGTTGTAATTTAGCAAGGAGTGTCTTCGTCTGAGACGCGATTGTGAGGTCATATAGTTTCTACGAATCTGCTTTAACGTATGTTTATGGAAGGAGAAATGATGCACCCACTGTGCCTTCAACCATCCCAAGAATTCGTCCAGCATTCTCGTCATTTTTTGTTCATCCTTGTCCATAAACTCAAATAGGTGCAAAAAGTGCTTTGAGAAATCGACCAACTTGTGTTTGAGCAAGGCACTGTTGTCATTGCCTTGGACGTCTCTTAAATGCTCTATCCAAAAGCTTGTCGCGTATTGGTAAGCTTCGTTGATGTAAGGGCGAAGGTATTCGGGGGCTTCTTGTCGTAATCGCACGTCGAGCATAGTCTCCCCCTTGTGCTTGGTTTGATACGTGCGTGAACAAACGTCGGAGGAAAGCCGATCGCAGAGAAAACCAATGCAGGCACACGCCATACAGGTGTTGGGTGTGTTTGAGCCGCGCTCAATGGCCCAGTGCGGGCATCGAACATTCTGGGCCATCGCGGTTATATTCGTGTCCGGCAACGAAGGGTGCCATAAAGAAGAGAAGAAGCGCCCAGCATTATCATTGTGCTTAAACAAACGTTTGTCGATCATTGCATCCATAACTTTAGCCATCTTGTCGGATCGCAGTCCTACAACACCAAGAGCCATAGCTGCACCAACAGAAAGCCTTGATCTGAGTTTGACCCGTGATGTCGCCATCAGCGCATCATTAATGGATTCCTCCATGAAAGTCATGGCGGCCGTATAGTCGCGGGGTACGCCAGTAGAACAAATATTACTCAAAAAAGCTCGAGCAGTATCATCTGAAACGATGGCGAGGAATCTGATGGCAACTGAAACCCATAGGTATATTCCTCGGGATTTCATTTCGAAATCGTCCAGTACTTCTTCGAGCGAACTATCAGCGAAGATGCTTGGCCTAAGATCTTGGAGCGTCTTCAGGCATTGACGAGAATATGTTGCGACATCGTGGACGAGTCCTTCTTCGTCAACTGTCATGTGTCGTTGATAGCAGTGATCAACGCCTATGAGACTATTGACAATATCATCCTCTTGCCTTGCCGTGATCAGAATACGAAGGTTCTCCGGAATATTGGTTGCGTTTCTAAGCGCCGATAAGACACGATGCCGGTCTTGCCATACATCCAACCCATCTATTATGACGAGGATGGGTCCTATGATCGTTAGACCACTGAGTGGCTCAACGATAAGCCCCTGTAGCTGTCTTTCCAGCACGGCAGTGCTGAGGCTCGGTTGGTGTGAGATAGCCTTGGAGATGCGCAATTTAAGTTTATCATCAAAGGCAGCCAGCTCCCGAGCGATGGAACTGAAGATTCTACTCGGATTCATGTGCTCATCGATGCTTCGGTCAAGGAATACTGAGGCACCAAGTCGCCGACCATTATCAAAAGTGACGGCGATCGAATTGGCGATACACGTTTTGCCACATCCTGCAGGACCTGTAAGAAGGAATATTGGGGCTTCTGGAGCCCGGGAGATGGCCCAGCGTGCAATTTCATCAAGGATCGCTTTCTGAGAGCCCGGTAAGCAAACGCCCTGCGGATCCCAACTTGTTTCATGCATCGGGAGGTTGATTGAAGCATCTGATAGAAGTCATAGAACATATAAATGAGGAAATCATTACATTAATCCAAACTCACTGATATCTTGCACGTCCTTGGCAATGGCCTCCACGCCTTCTAAAATTCGAATTGTTTGAATAGCTGTCTGAGAGGAAGCATTTGTCACGAATTCTATCCTTAGATTGGCGAAAGCTTTCTCGAAGGACTCGATAACTACATCTGTTCTCGAAGCGATGCTATTCACAGTTCGCATGGCTGAAATTCAAAGTAAGTTGTTCATGACATATCTTGACGGGATCCTGGACTTGCCAAAGTTTTTCACATTGTAGTAATCGGCTATAAATATTGCGCATTCACTAGTTGTATCAAGTAAACGTTCGATGGTCATTCTACATGACTGAATGGCTTCCAATGGCCTTGAATCCGTAATCAAGCGATAATTTCCTGCCATCATGTCAACAAGGTCGTTGACCTTTTCGTCGCGCTGGCATTGACTTAACGCAATCTGAAGGTAAATAAGAGCAATGGACCTAGAGTTGCTTGATGAAGGTACCTGAAACGCTAAGGTTGCAGCAGTCACGGCCAGGTGAGCTTTCGGATGAAGCTGAAAATCAATTAATATGTGCGGTGGTTTGAGCCATTGGTCAGCCCTACTTGTGCAATATTTTTCACCAATTGAACTATGGATCCTAACGAGAACAGAAGATTAGTCCATGCCGGTGACATTAATTGGACCTTGGTGGATTCGATGGCGTCGATGGTTATTCCTAAACTCCTTAAACGGCCCAGTGAGTAAGGTCTGGTGGCATGATCTGCATCATTAGGATCATGCGCCTCTCGCGGTATCTGGTACCAGAGGGAGATTGTTCCACATTCGACGCCTCTCTTGTTGTACAATTGGATTTGATGACCTGTCATAGAGTCAGGTAAAGGAAAGCATCAACGAATCAAAGTCAACTCGCTGTCGAAGGGGCGTAGAGATAAGATGTCGATTTCAGTCGAAATCCCGACTCTATGCGTCTTGCGACATTTGTGTAGACAGTAGAGTTCTAAGAACAGACGTTGCTCTTTAGACACGTGGCTAAATTCAACAGGTGATATATATTTTAATTATTTCTGGTACGGACTCACTACATAATTTTATGGTTCCACTTTGGAAATGCCGCAGCCGACACGCGCGCAACATCAGTTTTGTCCCGCATGTCACCTATACGGATATCCACTCGATAATGAATCTTCTTTATTGTGGGCGTAATGCGATGTCGAGTGCGAATATCATGCCCACCGCAGACTGATCACGACATTGAGTCTAAGCTACAGCATATTGGATGAAACTACCCACTTATGACTTCGACACCCAGCGTCGAGATCTTCTCCCTAATTGTCATAGAGTTAGACAGTGTGAAGCACGATTCTTCCTGGACTCGTACAATGCCATTATTGGGGGGCGTCGTGGCAAGCAGTGGACAGGTGGGTTGTTGGGGGCAAGCGATGAAGTCACAACGCGTAGACTAGAGTTATAAAGGCCGTAGATGTATGATCACCATGTGATATGCTTGAGATAACAACATGGTGGCCGCGACATTGACGTTACGCATATTGAATTCACGAGAATTAAAAATGCGGACATTTCACGCTGCAGGCGCCCTCACACGACATCATCGAAGCGAGCGGGGTTGTAGAACAGAATAGACCTCATAATACTGTTGATTGAGGCCGCCAAACCACCGGAAATGGTTTGCTTCTCAGAATCAGGACATGCGTTGATCATGGGAAGTCAGATGATATCTTTTAGCCTCGTTGTACGCACATGTTAAATGTTTATCGGGATGGAGTAGACATAATCAGAAGGGGAATGACTTGGTTTAAAGTTTGTGGCGCCTATTCCTTGATGCATGAATTCGGATAAAGCTTGGTAGTTTTTGCGTGAGGTATTTCGGCGTGTGAATATTCTGTGAAGTATGTGACGTCACGGTCACATATCATTATAGATGTAAACGGTGGTACGGCACGACAGGCAGCAGCTGAAACGATGTTCATACGTTTTAATTATAAACGAACGAACGAGTACGGCATAATATCTCCTCTCAGGTCTGTCCAGCGCCCATGGGCGATGCAAACTCTCAGTTGAGGAACAGCACCTTTCAACGTTTCAACCCTTGTTTAGTCAACAAGCAGTGCTACTGCTACAACTGCAAATCACAAATCAGATAAGTGCTTGACCTCAATGCCTCGGCGCTTAATATCGTGGCATGCTTGAGTGAGAATTGCTGAACATGGCTAAGGCATACAGCTGGCGTTGAGACATGTCCATCGCTGAACAGTTCTTAGCTTTGGACTCCTTGCAAATGTTTCTGCCGGCACCGCAGGCCGCTATTCACATACGCCGGAAAATCGTTCCGAATGAGTTGAAGTCACATTTTCTGGTAAGTATTAGTTATTGACTAGTGACTCAGCCCTCCCCTTTATCCTCAATGTTTGTAGGAGCCGTTGGAGTTAACTTCTCGACGATGGTAATGACTCATGGTATCCGGTTCCTCGGCCACGTCTGCTCGTCAATGCACGCTCACAGCCCGCTGACAGCGCTATGTAGTATACGATACGATGGACTTGAAGAGCGGATGGAGCATCAAACTGGATGCCTTGAACAGGAACGCACGACCGTCAGTAGGGAGGCGGAAGGCGGAAGGACAAGGCTTCCCTAAACAACTGCTGCACGAGATGCAAGAGGGACAGCGTCATCGTGTAATGGCCTGTCGGAGTGAGACCGAGGCGAGCTCAATTGCCTCAGTTCTTGGATGAGAATAGAGCCGTTGTCGACTGCAAAAGAGCAGACGTTGTTCGAGTAGTATGGCCGAGAGTACACTATTGTGATGAGCTGCGTGCGGACCGGACTCCGGTGTCACGCACATGGCCTCATGTATCGTGAACTGCGCCAAATCGTGGGGCTGCGTCTCCGTCATAGTATGACTCGCCACTCTCCAGCGCACGCATCAGCTGCTCAGCCTGTTCCAGGTTGTCCGCTGACAGTCTGTAATCATGTAATCATTGCTTCGTCACCATCTACTGCCATCCCGACATCTTCGACGCGGTGTCCTGCATCACGCATCTTCTTGAACGGCAGTGACCTGTATTGCACAAGACGCCGGTTGACGCAAGTCGGTGAGCACGACCTTCCACCCATAGTGCTGGTGCTGCCAGGAGATGAAGACATGGTCACCACCATCTCCACTGATTAGTCTACTACATGACTTGGCGGGCAAGATGGAGACACCGGAGAGCTTAGGCAGGCGCAGATTGTGGTAGACTAAATTCGAGGCAGAGTGATCATTTGCAGAGTTGTATCGTTCCAGACGCGTTCGTACAGCGCATGCGCACCACCGCAGAGATGGGGATGGCTTGAGTGTGCGTTCGCAAATTGTCAAAGTAGTAGAAGATGCGCCGAGGCCCGTGGTAAATAGCGACTTATCAGCGATTTCGCATTTTGGTATAGGCTTTTCACTGGGGGTGACGCTTGTGTCCATCGCTACAACATATTCTGAAAGCCAATGAAGGTCGAGAAAACAGTAATATTGTCACCGGCATTCAATTGCGTCGTCACACTCCCCCTCCTCCAGGCTGCCGGAAAAACCATTGATCATCGTTGAACTCCACAAAGCTCTCTGGAATCTGACAACAGTGAACATAGAGTCAAAGAAACCAGGGTCGAGTACCCACCCATGACGAAAGGATGCCAGCAATGAGGGCGGGATCGGACTCGTCAGAGGTTCCTTCGACAAAGCGTTCCCTGGAAGTCGGACTTCGCTTGGTCTTCCACTCAATCAGCTCTGAGACCCAGTACTTCGCACCATCACTGTCGGCGTCAAGATCCACCGCGATGAAATGCCACTTGATGCCGGTCGTGAGAGCACCACGAATATGAGATTTCCTACGCACAAAACGTGAGCAGCATGAAGGAAGTACAAATCGTCACATACCCAAGATGCTTTGCGCATGCAACGAGCTCAAGAAGGACTTGAGGAAGAAGCCCATCGAGGGGGACGGTGATGGCGGAGGCCTTGGCATCGGCCGCGAAAAACGCAACCATTTCACCGCCATAGCGTCGATTTAGCGTTGGAGGAATGCGAATATAGTTCTCTCCGTCCTGTGTCACACGACGCGGAGGCACATAAACAAGACAAAAACGCACCTGCGATAGTAGTCTGCGCGACAACGGCCGTGTAGTCAATTATCCCTGAGATTGTGTCCATCCGCGACTGCCTCGGGTGTACGGCAGAAACCTGGTTCTCCAGCATTACAATCACTTTCTGAGGAGACGGAACCATGGCAGTCGATCTAAAGAAGAAGGTGTCAATGACCATCCGAGAAGAGGTTTCATTCTGTGACCGCTGTTAACCATAAAACATCGCTCGACGTGAGGGAGTGAAAACAGACTTTATCCGTGAAAGAGCTGGCGAGGAAGGAGAGATGATTGTACATGTTATCATTTGACCACAGTTTGTCAGAGCCGACAGTCCGAGAGGCGATAATTGCCTCCTGAAGCGTGACCTCTGGATGGAGGTAGAGCAAGCCCTTTCGGACGATGTTGAACCTTTCCAAAGCTTTGTCATCAGCAGCGGAGAAAGAGAGCGACTAAGAACAGTGAGGCATTGTAAACGAGGTGAGGAACCAGCCGTACCAGTGGGTTGTTAGCTCGTGATTCGAGTGTGGCAATCATGCTGTCGAGCTGGTCCGTAAATGTGTCGGCTGGCGTGGGGTCGGACTCCGGCACCTCTTCAATAATAACAGACGAACGGAGCTTCTGGAGCTGAGCGAGTGCGAGATCAAGTTCCAAACCACTCAGACCGGAGATCTTGCGTTTCTTGGATGCCGACATGGTGAACAATTCGTTTGACAACAAGCGCAAACGCGCGTCAATACACGATAACTTTGCCGGGAGGAGGTACAGCCCGCTATTCAAATGAAGTCGGAGAATCGTCGTTTCCGAATGAGTTGGACATTTTCTCAATTGAGGTAAGTATTGAGTCATGGTGGTCTGAGCCCTGACTAGTTGACTTCTCGATAATTGTGTGGAGCCGTCGGAGTTAACTTCTCAACGATGATAATGACTCGTGGTCCGTTAGGAGCTTCGAACTTGGTACTTATAAATTGATTTCTACCACTCTGAGCAACCGACCGGCTTCACCTCTCAATCTTACAGAGCCACAGCTTTTCACGGCGTTTCATCCATGGACGGGCTCGTAAATTTCACAAACAACGCCAAAAACATAACTGCCATGTTTGCATCTACACCACTTCCAGACGAGCTATCGTCTCTAGTCACTCTCATGGTCTCCTTCTCCGCTATTCGCGACTGGCTAAAGTTTGCACTCGTTGGCGTTCTGCTTGAGGCTTGTCGGCGTCTATCCTCTATCATGTATGAAACTTTACAGGATGCTATCTTCATTACTGCGACGTTTGAAGACAACGACGACTGCTTTGGTAAGTCGAAAATGCCAAACCGGTATACTTTGAATAATTTCGGAATAGATTGGATGTTGCATTGGCTCTCGAACCATCCGTCATGGTGTAAGTGCCATCTATTCATGCTGTTGTCCTACCATTGACCCTTCTACTCATTGCGATAGCCAAACTACGCAATGTTAGGATCAGTACACGAACTTTTGGGCTTTCCGGGGAAGGTACAAAAGTACCAGGTGAAGACCAAGACGCGCAGTTATCAACGGGCAACACACGCCGGCTAGCATATCTGCCAAATATATCCTTTTCTACTGTTGTATGGTATAAATGTCATTGGATGCGTGTAAGGCTTTTGGAAGAGATTAGGGGCGATTCCACTGATGAACGTTTGGAAATAAAGTAAGAAAAGTTCAGAAATCAATTGCTCGGAGCTGACGTTGAACCTCAGAATTCTTGCGCGCGGTCATCAAACTTTGAACCAATTGCTGCTTGAAGCGAAGAAGAGTTACATTGTCGCCAAAGAAGGGAGCGTAGGAATTTACGTATCCGATTCGTGCGTGCTCTTAGTGAAGTCATGACGTGCAACTGAATCGTTGTTCAGAGGCAATTATTGGCGACATCTAGCTGATCATCACAAGCGCCCATTGAACTCTATCATACTTGATCCGGGCGTAAAGAATGCGCTACTCACTGATGCAAGAGACTTTCTCATGAATAAAGTCTGGTACGTAACTCGGGGCATCCCTTTCCGCAGAGGTTACCTCCTGGTGCGTTTTTCTCCTCTTAATCCTTTACGAGTGTCCAACTTTCCCTTATCTCACAGTATGGAGCTCCGGGTTCTGGAAAGACCAGCATCATCCAGAGCTTAGCAGGCGCCCTGGGCCTTGATATATATCTCATTTCTCTTTCCAGTGGCGATTTAGACGACGCAGGTCTGACACGGCTTATCTTGGACTTGCCAGGTATTATTTTCATTGATCCGCACCACATATACCTGGCTAACTTGTGCACGACTAGAACGTTGCATCGCTGTGATGGAGGATATTGATGCCGCTCTCACGCACAGTATAACTCGAGAATCAAGCGATGACGCTGATGATGACAAAACACAAAACCAACGTTCTGCTGCCCTCGGCAGAGTCAGTCTCAGCGGTCTTCTCAATGCCCTGGACGGCATTGGAGCTCAAGAGGGCAGAATACTATTTGCAACGACGAACAAATATTTGTCCCTCGATCCAGCACTTCGCCGCCCTGGACGTATGGATGTCCATATCGAGTTTAAGCTCGCAAGCAAGTACCAAGCACGGGAATTGTATAAGACGTTTTATATGCCCGATTCCAAGGAGGACAACTGCGAGAGCGATTCTGGATATGCATCAGGCGCGGAAAAATCATTCGAGGAAGACGATCATGCCGTGGACCTCATTGACTTTTCGGAGCCTTCCAACGATGACGATGGCAAAGACGGATCGATTTCGGGGGTCTCGATCACGGGAACACTTCATCAGAACCACGCCCATCGACTTTCACACCAGAGTATCAACACTCTGGCTGATGCTTTCACCGATGCTATACCCGAGCGGAAAGTGTCCATGGCGGCTCTGCAGGGTTATCTGATGATGTACAAGACACAACCATTGCAGGCCGTTAGGGATGTGAAATTATGGGTAAAAAAGACCGAGGTCACGAAAAATCCAGTGGACAAGTAGACACAATATCTTCAACTAAACCTGCATTTTCATCTTGGTACTGTTCATCTTGCATGGCATGGCGTGTAGCAGTAGTTCTGACCTTTTGTGTTTTGGGGGATTTCGGCAACGGATGTTGAAACGTTGACGAACAAGCCCATGGCATTCTGCTCCCTTTGCGCGGTAGCACTGTACCAAGCGGCAGTGAGGAAGGACTGGTAGTAATAGTTCACGAGGGAAATGTGATCATTATCATACCAGTCTTGGAACTCGCCTAGTGAGTTATCCTGGTTCATAGAGGACTGAGAAGGGCGGTAGGCTGCACGTTGAAGCTGGTGTGCGTCTCACTTTGGACTTTTCTTTCCCGCATAGAAATGTGTATTGTGACACTGCCAATAGTTGCGTGTGTCTGGATTCCAACTTTTTGTTTTTCTAGTTTCTTAGAACGTGGATTTCGTTCACCATTGCAATCGCGGGCATTGATCGTGCCGCTGGCTAGGGATTATTTTGTACATACCTTTCCAATACACATTTTCATGCAAAAAAGCAGTCTCCAACCTTTTTTAATACAATATTTTGTATTCAACGCCTGGTAACTGAAACTGAGTATCCAAGGAGACTAAACAACAACAAAAACGTCAGAACTAACTGCACGCAGCTAATTTCAGGGGTCAGTTTTGACATGATGCAGGATCATGTAATTCATGTACATATTATATGCTCCAACATAACGAGTCGAAGCCGTGAGTGGTGAGCGAGGTCATTGGGTGATATACATTTTCCAGTTTTCGGGAATGAGATTTAGTAAGTTTGACTCAATGCACGTCGGGTTTCAGGGCAAGGTGCTATCAAAAGGTCCAAACAAACATTCGTCATGGGAAGCTTGAAGGCGGTGGCCGCCGCGACGGTGCCCATTGGTATAAGACCAAAAACAGAAGCCAGGACGATGGCTAGAGACAGCGTGGCTAAATCATAGCTAGTAGCAAAATGTATGTGACGAAATCATTAAACAAACCCACCGAGGACTGTCGTTTTCAAATGGATAAAACGGCTCAGCCTCCTTTTCCCCATCATCAACGCATCTATTGTAGTCGTTGTCAGGGACGTGCGAATATGATATAAGAGAACCCCATGGAAAGCGGCATCTTGTGCTGGTCACCACATCCACCTCGGCAGCTAGGAATGATTGTGTCTGCTCGCGTCTTTCTCGCCCTCTTGGTCCCTCTTCTTGTGCATGGGGCCCCGACCCTCCACTATGTCAACAGTCCTGGAAATCCGCATGACCACCAGTGGCCTGACGATCACGACCCCGGGCCAGTCATACTAGGACGCATAAAACCTAACAAACCCCTAGATTTTACAGCTGATGACGTGAATCACAAAGTAGTTGTATTACCACCAGGCACTGGGCATGGCGTATCAGCACTTAATGCACTACACCCTTTGCGAGTCTCACGTCCTTTGCAAGCCTCGCGAAAACAAAGGGTGAAAGAAAACTCGATCCTTATCATACCAGATGGCGACATCGTTCTCCTATCCCTAAACACCGCCATGCGCATATCACGCGACCCCATCATGTGGTTACCTAATAAACCTGGAGTCCGATACATTCCGATTGAAGTAGACAATCACGGTCCTTCTTGACTTTAACGTGTCTGACTTTGACAAATGTAGCGCCAGCAAATCATTACGAAATTGTGCGGGGAGAGTTATTGTAAGCAAGCGAAGGAAATGCATGCAAGGAGAAAAACAGTGGAGGACCTTCACCTGTATGGACTTCGCTGTTTCAAAAATAATTTGTGGCATGATCATAAGGGGCGGGAAAGGCATCACGTGAAGCCAGATGCTGAAGATGATGATCACTTCGAAGATGCTGATGACTTCGAAGATGAGCTCGTTCGGGAGGCCTAGGAGGTCTAGACACTGCACCTTTTGTACAATTACTTTGATACTCAGATTCTTATCCCTCTTGCGAAAATGCTCCTTTCAGATAGAGGAAGAGTAAGCGCCTGAAAATTCAAAACTGATAGATTGCAGGAGGCCAAAATACAAAACCAACGTTCCGCTGCCCTCAGCAAAGTCAAACTCAGCGGTCTGCTCAATGCTTTGGATGGCATTGGAGCTCAAGAGGACAGAATACTATCCGCGACTACGACTCAACAAGTATTTCGCCCTGGGTGTATGAATGTTCATGTCGAGTTTAAGCTCGCCAGCAAGTGCACCGTAATTGTGCAAAGCGTTTTATATACCCGATTCTGACTCGGGCCAAGTTCAAGAACAACTTTGGATATGCATCAAATCCGCAGGAATCGTCTGGAAGGATTGCAGACCTTTCGGAACCACCGATGACTTTGCCAACTGATGAATTCACGGGAACACTTCACCAGAATCACGCACCTCAGCTTTCACCTCAGACCATCAACACTGGCTGATGCTATACCCGAGCGGAAAGTGTCCATGGCGCCTCTGCAGGGGTTACCTGATGATATACAAGACCCATCCATTGTCGGCTGTCAAAGACGTCAAATCGTCGATTGGCACTGGGTACGAGAGCTCCGTGGAAGATCCAGTGGAGGACAAGCATAAAGTCATGAGATTCACTATGCCTGCGCTTTCATCGGTGCAGCATAGAAAACGGACTACATAATACCCTCTTTAACAAAATTTTCGGGTTGGGCTTTTTTGTGTTGAGACTTCGGCAATTCATGTAGAACATTCGCCGGTTGTGACGATTCTACGCCTTCTGCGAGAGATTGGGGTATGCACGGTACAGTTCCCACTTTCTCGACTCAGGCTGTCCTTGAATAAGGTGCTCTGCCGCGGCATGGGTGATAAACTCTGCAACAGCCGGATAAACGAGGGATAACAGGGGGGAAGGAGATGACGCACCATGTAACACAAGAAACGGAAGTGTCTTTTGGGCTTCTGGACCAGGCGGTACGGCGACTCCAGTCTTGAGGGTATCGATACAGGCAAAGAGTCTTGTCCTAACCCACTCTTTCTCGTCTCTCAGACCCTTCACGAGTTCCTCTGCTTGCTTGATCCCCTCGTCATCACTTGTCCCGCCCAATTCGTGGGTGACGATCACTTTCGTCGGATTTGCATGATCCAAACTCGTCGCCTTGAGTGATACGCCCGAATCCCACACGACTCTGCAAGTCCGCCTATCTAGCATCTCCAGCCTCTTCACCAGATCGGCCTCCCTCGGACTCCTGGTCGTGCGCAGCCGGGTATAACTCTCATCATTGAATGTAGCGACATTGTCTACATCGTACAACGCGATCCAAGACGGTTTCTGGCCATCAGTAGCACTGAACCGAGCGGCGGCGAGAAAGGACGAAAAGTGGTCCATGCGGAGAGGAATGTGTTCATTGTCGTACCAGTCTTGAAACTCGTCTAGTGAGACGAGTTGTCCTGGTTCAGAGAGGACGGCGAGGAATGCGGGAGGCATGATACATAATGTTATGCATGAAGGGCCCTAATATAGCGGGTTGATACATTGGCTTGGTAATATACGACCAAATCGAGGTCTCGCCTTAGTAAATGTATGTCACTTTAACCGTGTCAGCGGCTGTCAAACAGGATCGTGCAGATATGTGCAAGACCGAGAGGGCAATACCGATGCTCAGCGCTCAGGAGCAATGGGCAGTAGCGTCGCTCCTCTATCCTCTCTTCGAGAAGCACCCTCGAAAGGGACACAGTATGGCTAGAAACTGCGCTACTCCCTCCGCTTTCCCCTCCAAGTCTCATTCACTGCACGCTGTTCGTAGCTACACTCAAGTTTCGTGAAACTGTCCCTTGCCAAGCAGCATAATACAATGCGCTCAGTAACCTTTGGATCGACAGCCTTTGCGAGCCCTTGTCGAAATCGTATAGGCTCACCCAGTCAAGCAGGAATGAACAGCTGTTTCGGCCAAAGCTACGCCGCGATCAGGTACTTGTCGTGAAAGGCGGTTGAGGTGCCAACAAGAGGGGCCTGTCGAAAGGGAAGAAAGGTTTATTAACGTTAACTGAAATGACTCAACAGTTCAACGGCACGTTTTCCCAAACCTTCCTTGGGCGGTGATCTTAGTTTAAACGATTGATTGCTTGCCCTCTTGCGAATTTGCTACATAACGTTTCATCTGCCAAATGTCAACGGATCCGAATTCCAATATGCTATTCTTGTTGGCTCAAGATATTTTCTCCACCCATGGTTGCCAGCAGAATACATATCTCCATATGCAATTCGGTCTAGTTCAGCTTCGCTATCATCTGATCTGCCAGGTTCAGCCTAGTTGTACCAACAAATCTCCCCTCTATTCCCGTCGGCTCTATTTGAACAGGTGCATTTGACTTTGGGTGAACAAGCGCTTCCCATCGTGCACCGCCTTGTCGTTCCGACACATTGGTGAAATCAAAGACAGTACCGATGTCCCCGGAACATGCTTACATATAATATCACCACAGTCTGCGGCTTCTCTTTCCGCTTTCGCTCCATTTTCACCTAACCGCCTCGATGGCGGACAGTAAGGCTGCAGGCAGCGTCAGAGTCGCGATGTCGAAGTCTGGTCACTTCGCTGGGTCACCTCTCCGATCATCATTGGTGGATCGCCCCGAAGTTTACTTCGGTAACACTTGCCATGCTTGAGTGCTCTTTGCCAAGTTAACGCCTATAAGGAATTTGCCTCGTCCCTGCTGGCTGCAACGTCATCGTCGGAGTAGTCACGTTGGGCTGGTTGGATGGCACCTTCACAGACAGTCGGACTAGTATGTTTTCGGCAGCGCGGACTTGACCGATTTCGCCCTAATTATTTCTATCACAAGTGGTTCTTCATGCTACGGTGTCGACGATACTTTCATTTCTCGTGTTTGTCGCTCTATGCTTATTGTGAGTATCAGCGCCCGTAGCTAAGGTCCAAATTATCTGACGTGGCTGATACAGACTTTGGTGGTCGAGATGTGATCCATTGGCATTACGCCGTCCGGTCTTCAAATTAATACAGACGCTCCTGATAGTGCTCATCTTTGGCCGTGCGTTTCATCGTGTCTCTGTGGTCATTTAATTCACACCTCGGCATCAGTTATCGGATTGATTATTGCCCTGGATCTTCCGGGCAGCTGTAGCGCAAAGGCGACGGCGAAAGGCTCTCCACTTGGCCATACGTCATGTGCTCTTCTGGCGACGATGTCGTCATTGTCGTTTCTGCCTATCTTACCGAGTAAGCGAAGAGCCAAAGCCTCGTTACTTACCGATCATTGATATCACGACAGTGTTGGCCACGATACTAATCATCTGTTACAATATTGTTTGCGGCAAGCCAAAATTATCACAAGAATCACCTGTATGGGGATCGTGGGGCTCAGAAAACGCCGCTGACAGGGGCGATATTAGCAAAGTTTAACATTTGGAGAAACGGCGCCATTAATCTGTATCCTATCGTAAGAAATGAGTGTCAATGGCTTGATGAATCACACATCTGAGTGCAACGAAAAGGTCGATTCATACCGGTCACGTAATGAGCGGTCCTCGTTGCTTCCGGTCAGAATTCTAGCTGCGTGTGTTGCAATCGTGACGGGCGTATCAATACGGCAGGTAAATCGACAGCGTACGTATATATATTGGCCCCTTCCACATATTATCCCGATATTCTCCACGAATCGGTTGGACTTGTGCCGTTCCCCGTCTCAAGTATCGATGACGAGAGTGAAGATTGCCATTGTGTATGTATGCGAAAGCCATTATCGTCAACCATCTCATCATCCGCCATCTCAGAGGCGCGGGAATAGGTGGCCTGATGCTGGCGTCATGTATCGCGCATATGGACCAGCAGAAGAGGATCGAACTTGATATATACGAATCTACTGTGGAACTGGCGGTAATTGGCGCCGGAATCAACCTTTGGCCTAGAGCATTCGAGATGCTGGTGAGTATCGGGCTCAAAGATGAGGTGCTTCAGTTATGTGAACAAGCTGATGATGACTCTTGTGCGTTTCCCATCTATCGATGTGCAACTTGACTTGAGCAAAGGATAGCGCTCGCCTTCGAATTCAGGAAAAGCGATCAGAAGAACGGTCATCCGATTTTTAATTTGTACATTCCAGGTGACCCACGCACTGTTTCGCATAATTCCAAGCACACTTAAATGTTGGAACCGAAGGTGGAATTGTTAGGATCCACCGGGCAGACCTACAAAAAGTTCTGTTAAAATGCGCGTTGAAGCGTGCTCGTCTACACCTTTCCAGTAAACTTGTATCATATACGGAACACCAAGACAGCGTCCACTTGGTATTTAAGAACGGCACAAGAGGAACGTGCGATTTGCTTGTAGGTGCCGATGGCATAAAGTCTACTGTAAGAAGATTGTTCCTCATGAGCCGACCTGGAGGTGGATGTCAGGACTCGATTGATCCGATATGGACTGGAACGTATGCGTATCGAGGCATTATTCCACGGGAGGAGCTGGAGCAGCAGATGCCTGGTCATCGTGCCGCTAAAGTGCCTGTGATGGTGAGTTCTAAGAGTAGGGAACAAAGATTTAATTCGAGCGCACACAGTATATTGGCAAATCCAAGGCATGGTTCTCCGTATTTTGATTAATCTAAAAGCTCCGTAATCGCTGACGCCAACCATAGCACATCGTGGCATATCCCATGTCACATGGGCGTCTTATCAACGTCCTCGGTCTCGTGCACCATGAATCTCGGGAAGAAACAGATCATGAAGGACCGTTGGTGCAGAACGTGCCTCAGGAAGAGCTCAAATCCGTCTTTCAAGGCTGGGAGCCGGAAATACAAGCACTGGTTCAGGTACGAGCAACGGTCCAAGTGCATATGTGGAAGGAGCATTCACGTTGGACGTAGTGCATTCCGAATCCTACAAAGTGGGCGGTCCATCACCTTCGACCACTTAAACGATATGGTGAACGCAGAGTGTTGCTTCTCGGTGACGCTGTAAGCCACTATCCGGGTCTGCGAATTGATCATAGTTGAAGCCCTCTCTTTTAGGCGCACGCAATGGGTCCACATCAAGGGACTGGAGCGGGACAGGCTATGGAAGTATGTTCAAAACCTTGATATTCTATTACATGTGTGTCGATGCTGACCGTGCAGGATGCATATCTTCTCACCTGCGTCCTCACACATCCGGACGTCACACACGAGTTGAAGTCACAGATGCCTATGATCACAAGGATATATGATACAGTTCGCCGACCTGTAGGGAACGCATCGCTCATGTTAACCAAGACGTGCGGCAAACTAACGGGGCTCACTGATGATGATATTGAACTACCGCGTGTGAAAGAGGGGGATGACAAGGTGCCACATGATGTGCTGGTGAAATATATCAAGAAGCTGGAACATAAGTGGCAGTGGCTTTGGGATGGGTCGACCAGGGTGGAAGATCAAAGCCAAGAGGCATCAAGCTTGTTGAGGGGATTAAGGAGAGCGCCTACTATTAGTACTTACTTCAACTTGGATTAGATTCACGTTTGCTTGCGTCTGTTTGGTGCCCCTCGCCCTCAACAACCAACGCGCAATGGCTGGCTCCGGCTCCGGCTCGAGTCTCCCAACGCCAGTCCTCGTTCTGTCTGGCGTCTGCACATTGGTCGCGGTTCTCGTGTCCGCCGTGTCCATATACTTGCAGCTCAAAAGCTATAGAAAGCCGCTTCTCCAACGGTGCGTTGACACTGAACAGTTTTCACTATGGTACACTCACCCATGCCAGAATGGTGGCGCGAATCATGATTATGATCCCAATATATGCCATTGCGTCGCTCATCTCGCTATTCTCGCTGGAAGCGGCGTTTGTCATAGATGCCATTAGGGATATATACGAGGTATGTTCTGCCTACTTTCACATTCGACACTCACTTGAACACCAAACCTTACCCAAGATTATTTGACAGGCATTCGTCATCTACTGCTTCTTCAGCCTTCTTCTGACATACCTTGGCGGAGAAAGATCCTTGTTAATCCTGCTCCATGGCAGACCACCCAAGTCACCACCCTTCCCCGTCAGCATATTCAAGCGAGAATTGGACGTCAGCGATCCGCACACGTTCCTATTCCTCAAACGGGGCATCATCCGTGAGTTACGTTGCAATAACTGGGCTTGCATATCTGGATGTTTCAGATAGAGTATGTCCAAGTTAAACCGGTTTTAGCGGTCGCCACCCTCGTTCTCAAAGCGTTCGGCTGGTATAATGAAGGAGATTTTCGGGCCAACTCCGGATACCTCTACGTTAGTATCGTCTACAACGTCAGCATATGCCTAGCGTTGTACTGCCTTGCGATGTTCTGGCTTTGCGTCAACGACGACCTCAAGCCCTATCGGTACCTGTCATTCCGCCTCATTCCGAAACAAACAACTCACTCGATTTTGCAGTCCCGTCCCGAAATTTCTTTGCGTCAAAGGCATACTTTTCTTTTCCTTCTGGCAATCCATCGCCATCTCCACCCTCGTCGCAGCCGACGTTATCACGCGACTCGGTCCCTACACCGACCCCGAGCATATCTCGCTCGGCCTCACAGACACCCTCATCTGCATTGAAATGCCCTTCTTCTCTCTTGCCCACCTCTACGCATTCAACTACACCGACTACATCGATTTAAATCTTCACTTTTGTGCCCGGATGCCAATACGCTACGCATTTATGGATGCATTTGGCATCAAGGACGTGGTGGAAGACATAAAAGCCACGCTCCGTGGCAAGGGCATGGATTACAGGGAGTTTGAACCGGCCGAAGGAGAGATGCACCAAGGAGCAGGGAGGGCGCGGCGGATCAAGGCTGGGCTGCGGTACAGTAAGGGAGGGAAGAAAAAGTATTGGCTTCCTGAAGCCCGAGCTGATGCCATCGACGTGCACGCACCTCTTCTCGGACGACAGGCAGATGACGCGGTGGTCCATTTCGCGCCCGATATGGTGCCCGGCCACGGTGGACATGAGGATCCGATGGTCTGGGATCCTATCAATGCTACGGGCGACGGGGGTGATGACGGTGATGGATACGAGCTGCCATTTGGAGAGCTGGATCCTGCGGATGAGGATCTTTTCAACCATAGTCGGCGGTATCTTTTCGGCGACTACAATTATCCCGTCCTCGATGTCAGCGACGAGGGTGCCCAGGTAGCTGTGTGGCATGAAGAAGAGAGGGTGTTGAGGGACGAAAGGGGGGCCTGGCAGAGTCCTATCAGGAACGTGCAAGTCGGGATACAGGGCAAAGTGTGGGAGGGATACGGAGCCGTTAGGACGACGGAGGCGATAAGGGATTTGGACCCCTCCATCTCACGTGGTGGAAAGGGTATGGGCGAACATCCGCAGACGAGCGAAGCCCCGCTACGTTGGCAGGATTCCGATAAGGGATTGCTGGTTCCCGGCGTTCGAAGAGTCAGGACGTCGTCTGCGCCTTCGAGTGCAGCGAGCAGCACCAGCAGTGGCGACCCTTCTCGTGGGACTGTGTACCATCGTACATCACCTGCTGCATCAAAGACGTCATTAGCTTCCACTTTGTCGCCATCGATGAAATTAGACGAAAAATCGAAAACGAAGGCAAAAGCGAAAGGAAAGGGGAAGCATCTCCCTTCAGATGCTATTGATTTGGTGGTGGAAAATTGTGAGGCGGGATCAAAGGAGCAACGACGTGCAGGTGAAACGTCGTTGAAAAAGGTGTACAGGCGCGAGCCGACGCTAGATAATGGCGGGGCAGTTGAGGAAGTTCAGATACACGTTAGACCGGCTGATGAGCAAGTTGAAGAGTCGGATCGGGGTGAGGACGCTGGGAAAGTATCAGTGTGGGGAAACGACGGGGTGTATCGGACAAGATCGGCGCAGGAAGACAAGACTATCACAAGATTGGGCACGCCACCAAGTCATGTTCGTATGGCGTATGATGAATTGGAGGACGACAATCCTTGGGCATGATGATATCACGCACGGACGTTTGAGGGTTTTGTTTCTTGTTCTGGCATAATGCTGCTTTGTTTTGCTGCACGGGTGTATTACCAGGTACTTTTGAGCTGTCATGATAACTTATGGATCAATGTATATATATTCTGTTGTTATCTGGACAAGTATCTAGGTTACTTCAATCACAAATGCTCGAGAACGGCATCGGCGCCCGAAACCGTAACGCCTGGACCCTCCTCGACCTAGTCGGCGTGTATAGTCAGTGAGTGGGGTGCTTACGACCACAAAGGAAACACGTACCCCGAGGTACGTGATAAACAAGTTATCGATAATCATGGCATACCGCTTTGTGCGTGTTCCAAATCCGACGTGCTCAAGATTTTGGGAGAGACCGAGGGAGGTCGACCACTGTGCATCGGTGTCCGACAGAGCGAGGATCTACATAACCCAGTCGCACATTGATTAGACTCATATAATAATTGGCAAGAGGGGGAGAGGGTACGCGGATACCTTGTCCTTGAGTCCCTCGAACCGGGCCCACCCGCTCATGACGAACGGGTCGTTGGCGGCGAGGACGGCGATGACGTCTACGCCCTTCTTCTTGAATTCTTCGTGCTTGTCAAGATAAGGAGGGAGGTGGTTCACATGACAGGTCGGCTGCCGCGAAGCGATTGATCGTCATCAACCCATAATCACCCGAGGGAAAAAAAAAAGATAGAGAGAAGGGGGGGGGGGAAAGTCTTACGGTGAATGCCCCAGGAACGGAGAAGAGAACAACTTTCTTGCGCTTCCATTCATCCGTGTAGAACTCGATGGCTAGTAAAAAAAAAAAAAAGCAAAAAAAAAGAAAAAAAAAAAGAGAAGCTTGAATTTGCTGGATCAGGCACAAGAGGCACTTACGTCTACCGCAAACAGACTTTCCAGGGAGAGGTCAGTGCCCCCTACGAGCTTGGTATCAGACAAAGGACGTACGTGATCCTCGAGCTCGGGTGTGTAGGGAACGTATTTGAAGACGCCTTGTGGAATGAGATCGTTGACTTTGATGACTGCCATACTAGTAAGGGAAGGTAGAGAGCAGGGCTCCCGCGAGCTTCCGCTTCTTATGTGTCCGAACCTTACAAATAACGACATCGCGTGATGTCAAGTACGTATACCTTATTTACGTAGATCGATCCATTTCTAATCACAAACTCTCTCTCTGGCCAGAATTCATACTATGCACAAACTTTGCGGCTTGCTCAATAATATTTACAAATGTGAGTTTAAAACCCGACCCCCAAATCACCAGCTTTTGAGTTATCCAAAAAACAACAATAGTACACCTGCAAACGCGGAGATTGAGCTTCAAGATAAGAACGAAACACTGACAAAATAAGAATACACTACGGTTTGAGCTGGAATGCTAGATATGATGCCCAGTTGAATTAAAATGAACCATTAACTCCTGTATGAAACCATTGGGCATCAGAACTTTTCGATCCAGGCTAGTACACTCACTTCAAGGGTTTGAAATACCCCATCACAAAGCTGGTTCTCCTCCGTCCTCCATAAACACCGATGCACCATCTCATAACTCGGAGATACCTGCGTCAATCGCTCCACTTCTGCTCGAGATTTATCAAGCATCGTCGAAAGTCGCTCCACTTCCTGTTTCCAATATCCCATCACAATCGTCGTCTTGTCCCGTTCTTCAGTGTCATTTTCGAGCTGAGCACGAAGAAGGCCAACCTCCTCCTCCAGTGACTGACACTTGGCTTCCAGCTCGGGGTGCTCAGCAGCCCTTTGACGCAGTTCGTCGTTATCCGTCCGCTGGTCCTTATGAATCAAAAAGGTCGCCATCGTTTGCCACTTATCCACATGATTTTCGAGCTCTTTCACTCGGTTCTCCAGGGTAGCCTTGATCATCGCAACGCCAATCTTTGCCTGGCCCTCCGCAATCTTGGCGCGCTCTTCCAACTCTCGATTTTCCCGGCTTGTAGATGCAGCGAAATTAGAGGCACGGTCATACAGTCCCTTGACGAAATCGATTTCTTTCAAGGCGGCCTCTTTTGCCCTCGTCATCTCTTGGACTGCCGTTGCGAGAGAGCCGCGTTCTGCATCCCACGAGGTTCTGTCTTGCTCATACGCAGCCTTGCTTTCCGCCAATTGTTGCTCAAGTGGTTTGTCTAAACCACTGTTGCCCGCCGCGACTTCAAGTTCTCGGCGAAGCAATGCAATCTCATTCTGCAATTCCTGATTCTGCCTTGCGCTTGCTGGAGCAATGCATCGGTTGCCCACTTGGTCGGAGCGAGTTGTAAGTGTGGGTTGAGCCTAACGGAACGCTTAAACACTTCATCGAGCCTCGAGGAACCGTGCCATACCTCGTTTGATTGATGCGTATTAGAGGCATCTTGACCCATTACAGGGTTTGTTCTCTCTTCCTCTCTAGGGCACTCTACCTGGAGATATCGTCAGCAACGTAGAACCAGCGCAAGGCCGGCGGGCACGCACCTCAACAGAAACCATCTCCACTGCCGTACTATCAACGACCTGCTCAATAGCTCCTCTCGCCTCTTGAATTAAATCTTGCGTTGACTCTTCCTCTTCCTGGCGAAGCGCACGAACGGAAACCTCAGTACTCTCCCGTCCATCTACACATCTCTGCACAGGGGTTGAATCTTCAATAGTATCGTCATTCGATCCCCCATTCAAATCAACATATGCCCTCTCCATCTCGTCAACAACTTCCTCAGGTACGTCTGGAAGACTGTTGGGGACAATAAAGGAGTTGGACAGATCTTGAATACTTGATGGTGGTGTCCGCGCCGCGAAGAGGGGTACACCAGTCTTCATGGCTCCTTCCCCCTTATGCGTAGACCTGCGGGTCTTTATAATCTCGGTCAACGACTTCTTGCGAACCTGAGATCGACTCTGCAACGCCGCTTGTCGAGAAGCATTGGCTAACTCCATTCCACGCCTTTGGATTGCGCCCGACTCGGGAGAAGGCATCCTGGGCTTTTTCATCTTGCCGCCTGCGGTGCGACGGTCGCCCGATTTGAGGTTGGCCTCAGTACGCTTCTCTGGGGACGAAAATTGCTCAATTGAGCTCACTAGGTCCTCCGCCTCGAGACTATTTTCACGGTCTTCACCATTCACAGACGGTCGCATACCTGCTTCCTTAGCTAATAAATGTGGAGGTGCCGCCGCCTTTGTCTTTCCGTTCACCTTCCCCCTTACAGGACTACGGTCTTCCCTGCTTTCTCTCTCGGGCCCAGTACCATCGAGAGGTGCGCTGATGTCAGCGTCTTGAGATGTACTTTGAAATTCTTCATTAATTCCGCCCAGCGACGATATAGGAGGAAGTTCGAGATCTGATGGTTGCGAGCTCGAAATTTGAGGCTTATCTGGTGCAGGTGACCTTAACGAAGCAGGGGGTTCAACTAGCATAGAAGGATGTGAACCGGTAGCAGGAACGGGCTGTGATTCAGAGGGCGATAGATCCTGCGACTGTGTGTTTCCGCTAGAATCCTCAGGTTCCGTCTCGGGAACAATGCCTTGAAGGTATGAGTCATCGAAAGACTTGTTAGGAAATTTGTCTTTGACGACGGCGATCGGGGTGGGGCGGGATCAGATCCTGATTTTGGTGCTGCTCGGAGTTCTGAGGCCTCTTGAGATTGCGGGGGATGTAAAGATGATGATGGCAGCGGCGGGGTATCAGGGGGATGGTAATATGGCGGAGAAAGCTCGTTGTAGTCGATCCAACCGCCAAGGCACTCGGCTTCTTCAGCTTCCTCCTCTTCCCTGCTCTCTCCGCTGCTAACATATCCGCGTCGTGCTGCTTAAGCCTCTCCAGCCCAGTCGGCGAAAGCTTTCGTGACTCTTCGTTGTAAGAACGTTGGTCATTTCGAGGAGGTGTGGTATTGTGGTCAAAGATTTCTCCCAGATTTATGTGTTACTGCTTCATCTGGAGTAGAGCACTTGGAATGTTCGCGAACAACGTCACGTAAATCAATCCTATTCAATGGAGTAACTGGCATCTGACTGTCGCCTTGCTTTGAATTCGTCAGTGAAACTTGAACTTGGAGATCAATCTCTTATTCACCTCTGTTGGCCGTTTCACGTATATTGTATCCGCTTGGCGAGTTTGGGCTTTGGGGTATTAGAAGATATAGCTCTTCGGGATCATCTTCTGAGGTTTCCACGTCTGTCTCGAACGCAAACAATTCTCGCGAAACATCCTTTTTATACGTGTTTGCTTAACAACTAGTGCGCTGTTGTTTTTCGTCTTCTCTGCTTCGCGAGTCTGGGGTTTTGCGGTTCTAGAAGAGATGCGCTCTGTAACACCATCATCCGAGCTTTCTTCAAACACGATTGCCTTCCTTCCAACTTCCTTTCCATTCCGTATCGCTCTCCCATTTGCATCGCCAGCTCGGCAATAGCACTCTGTTCCTCGCTCACAGATACTTTACGTTTCTTCAGCGGTCGAACAGGCGACGTATCATCCTTGAACTTTTCAACGTGACAATGCTGGGTAACGAAATATCGGACGAATCCGAGTCAAGAAGATTCGCGTTTCCGTTTTTGTTTTGTCCTATGTTTCAACGCTGGTAGATTGTCCCCCGACTCATCCAATTGTACTTCTTGGTCCTCGACGATGATCGGAAGGCCAAACCGGACGGAACGACTGCCACTGGCACTCGCGCGGTCGACTTGACCGGAGTGGAAGTCCTGGCCGTTGATCTAGAGGTGTGTGTTGATCCTGTGCGGGAACTTGAAGCAGTCCTAGTAGTGGACGAGGTAGAACCCCGTTTTCCGGCTGTGTTCGGCAAATATCAGATCATGGTCATGCTTCTCGCAGAAGAGTACGGAACTCCAGCAGCTTGGATACTGAGGTATAATAGAGATGGGGCAGTAGTCGAAATGTCGTTACGCACCTTTTTTACTGCGTGCGGCCGCTGCAACAGCGTCCCGTTCTGCCTTCTGTATCTTCCATTGCTTGACCAGGTCGGCCGTCACGTCTCCTTTAGGGACCCAACTCGGTGCCCAGGGTTTTCCAGCATCGTCCAATCCTGCCCATTTGACGCGGTAGTAGCCCTTCTTCTCCCCGATTATTGCAATTACCTCCCAAAGAGTCTCGTCGTCGTCTTCTCTAGGCTGAAACTGATGTTCTGAAGATGAAAAGGTTTCATCGACTTTACTTTTTTTCTTCATGACACCTATTTTTGACGAGATAAGATAGTGATGCGTAGGCGAGAAAGCTCGGGACACATCAACTCAACAAGAACGCGGAACTTCATAGCGTGGAATGTATTTGGCTCTGTGTGCCTCAGACAAAGCGGTACAACAGAGCCAAACAAAGCACACGAGTCAACACGATAGTCAACCTCGCTCTCCACCTCAACATCGCTTTCTTCTCGACCTCAACTTCGGCATACACCACGAGACTTTAGTTACCGCATGCCAAATTATCGCTTGCAACGAGCCGGGCAGACCGCGACCGCAACAATCCAGGCGTTGCAGATCCACCGGATTCTATCATCCCTGCTGCACAATATTATTTCCATCTGAACACCGAGCCATCCAATCCGTTGTACCCCCTGTGCTGTGATTTCGCGAGCTGGAAATTTCCCCATAACGCAACCCCCCATCCTGGGATGTTCAACTCCACGTCCCCGGAAATTGGGATGCCAGTTGGATAGTAATGAGTCAAAATATCAAGGCCCGAGATACCGCATGTCTGGTGACTGGATGGCGAGATTCTCTCACTATCGCCCACGTAGTACCCCAGAACCACGAGGTGTGGGTAAGTTACTCACTCAGTTTGAATTTGCAGATGCCCATCGTCTTGGCAAATGCTGAAGAACCAAATGCAAGTTTACCTTCAGAATCCTCATCATCCCTATCACCAGTCCTCCCCGAATCTCTTTGCTCTTAGGGGGGACATGCACGACGGATGATCGAGGACATTTTGTCATTATCCTAAAATTTGGCCAGTTACATGTCCATTTCCTTCATTATAGGAATAAGGCTATCGCACAATACCACAATGTTGTGTTTGATCACCGCAACTCGTTATCACATGCATTCCTCTATGCTCGATTCGCATTGGCGCTGATAACGATGGTGAGATCAGTGGATCCAAGCCAATTCCGATTTATAGATGACGAAAACGGTGGGAGCGGGGACCAAGGCGGTGGCCGTGGCAAGAAGGATGGACGTCGTGGAAGAGGTGGCAATAAGGGTGGAGGTCGGAGCAGAAGAAGGAAACGGAGGCGTCCAAATGACGATTCGGATGACCAAGGTTATGGTGATCACAGTGCTACGAAGCCTAGCCTTGAAGATAATTCTTTACTCTCTAATGTATATGCTAAAAAGATGAAGTTGTCGATTCAGACACCAGTGATCTTGTTTCTACATCTCAGGAACTCCAAGAGGATATCGAAACAGCCATCAAGACTCGCCACTTTTTCTTTGGTGTGTTGCATTCTAATCAAAAGCAACCGTACGTTAACCTTGAAACATTCCAGTTGACCCCGATGAGGTTGCAACTCCAGTTCAATATCACACCCTTGGTTGGTATCCGGGGAGGGGTGCTGTTGAGGGAAAAACGCGCATATTTGGCTGCTAATCTCAAATTCGAGCACACAGCGATCAGATGTTGCCCAATGATTACGACTCGGAAATGGAGGATATGTTTGTCTCTAAAAGTGATGTGTAGTTGTTGAATGGTATTTCGCACAAGGGTACTCCAAATAAGCACTTTCTGTTCCGTATCAGCCTCGGGTTGGTTGAAACGAGGAGCGACTTTTGTTCCAGCGGGCTTTTTGCGAATGCTGGGACGGTTTCAACTGACTGACTTTTGTGAATCCGATATATGAGTGAAACTGCCTTGACGACAAAATCTCGGCCACCATTCATGTTCAGATTTGCGGCAAGTTGGACAATGTTGGAAGACGCCAGCTCAGGTTCATACTTCCTTTTTGACATTGGCAGCAAGCAGCCTTCCCCCCCAACTTCAATGTCACACGACCAAAAAAATCCGGATGGAATCTCCATATTACGTCCTATTCTATGTAAGGTTATATGCTTGGAACTCTACATGTGTATGGGCTTGTCGTACGCGGCCATGGCAGCCTCCTTGAACGCTTCGCTAAGCGTAGGCTACAAGCATCCAAGTCAGTCTCACCACAAAGCAGCGAGGAGGGGAAAACACACATGGGCATGACACGTCCTTGCCACATCCTCCGCACTCGCACCATACTCGATCGCAAGCACCCCCTCCGCAATCATCTCACCCGCATTGGGGCCGATAATATGCACGCCCAAAATTTTATCCGTCTCGTGCTCCGTCAAAAACTTGACGAAACCCTCCGTGTCCAAGTTGGTCTTGGCCCTCGAGTTGGCGGTAAACTGGAACTTGCCCACGCGATACTGGACGCCGGCCGCCTTGAGTTCTTCTTCCGTCTTGCCGACCCATGCGACCTCGGGGTGGGTATAGACGACGGAGGGGATGGCGTTGTAGTTGACATGCCCGTGTCCGTGTTTGATGTGCTCGACGGCAGCGATGCCCTCCTCCTCGGCCTTGTGGGCGAGCATAGGGCCAAAGGTGACGTCGCCAATGCATTTGATGTGGGATTGGGAGGTGGTGAATTGGTCGTTGATGACGATGCGGCCTTTGGGGTCGAGCTGGAGGCCGGCGGCCTCGATGTTGAGGCCTTCGACGTAGGGACGGCGGCCAACGGCGACGAGGACGACGTCGGCTTCCAGCTGCGCAGAGGCCGGGTTAGCAGTAGAGCGTGTAGTAAATGTGTGCGTGCGAGGCTTACCGTCTCTTCGCTGCCGCCCTTGGCAGGTTCTGCTTTCAGGTAGACTTTACCGTCCCGTTTCTCGGCTGAGACGACCTTTGTGTTTAGCTTGAACTTGAGTCCTTGTTTAGTCAGTAACCGCTGGAACTGTTTACTGTCCAAAGTGTGAGCGTAGCCAGGCGATGTATAGCTATACGGTACTCACGCGACCTCCCCGTCTATGCCGATACCGCCGATACCTCCAAGGAACTCAACAACGGTTACCTCCGACCCAAGCCGACTCCAGACGCTGCCCATCTCCAGGCCAATGATGCCACCCCCAATAACGACAAGCTTTTCTGGGACTTTTTGGAGCTCCAAGGCGCCTGTTGAGCTGACGATCTGTGTTTCGTCAATCTCGATGGCGCCTCCGGGGAAGGGCGCGACCTCTGAACCGGTTGCAACGATGAAGTTTTTTGCGTCCACCTCTGTCTCCCCACCATCAAGTAGCTTGACAGCGAGCTTGTTGGGTGAGAGGAAGGAGCCGGTGCCTTTGATGTAGTCGACTTTGTTTTGTTTAAAGAGGAATTCGACGCCTTTGGTCAAGCCTGTGACGGCCTGGTCTTTGGCTTGAAGCATTTTTGGGAGGTTGAGTGCGACGCCACTGACTGGGGGAAGTGAGAATGAGGGGAGGAGGGGAGGGAGGAGGCGTACCGTCGATGCCTCGGCGCTCAAAGTCATGACGTGCTTGGTGGTAGAGGTGGGAATTGTTGAGCATGGCTTTTGAAGGAATACAGCCGACATTGAGACAAGTTCCACCGAGAGCGCCTCTCTTCTCTATACATGCGGTCTTTGGTCAAGTCAGCAGGAGAAAGCATCGAGCAAAAGCGAACGCGCCTTGAGGCCGAGCTGGGCAGCCTTGATGGCGGCGACGTAACCGCCTGGGCCTCCACCAATGACAACAAGGTCATATGACGACAGACTACGCGCAGCTCCGCGGGCAAACAAGGCAGGCGGGCGGGCCAATCTGTGCGAGAGAGCAGGAGCGAGTCTGTGCAACCGGAGCATCTCGTTCGCTCGTCAGCAACGTCACGCAACGTGTCACGCCCCAGCAAGCGCTTTCATCGCCATCGTGCTGTTTGACAGTTTAACATTTTGTGATTACGAGACACTCCACTTGCGCCTACTAGTACCTTGAACATGGATGAGACTGCACATACTCCAGATGCACCACTAAGGTTGGTAATTATGGGGCTCTTATCATGATTGCAGAAGTTGAAAGCACAGAAATGATGGATACACTCAAGAATCGATATGCATGCCCACACTTCCGCGTCCTTGTTATAGGAAGGGCTAATGCAGGTAAGGCAACTATTCTTGAGAAGGTTTGTGGTGTAGCACAGGGGACAAAACCAATGATATATGATCGGCATGGTGATCTGCTCAAATCCAACATGCTGTCACAATTAATGGATCTTGTTTGGAAAAAGGAGTCTGCTACTCATTTGATACCATCAATTGAGGTGAGTTGGTTTGCGTGTTTTGCCTGTCAGTGACTCAAAAGCCAACTTTCAGCATGGCATTCATGATATTGAGCACCAAATTACATATCCTAACAGCAACTTCATCTTCCATGACTCACAGGGCTTTGAGGCTGGAAGAGATGGAGGAAGTTTGGAAATTTATTGAGAAGAAATCTACAGCAACTGATCTCAAAGATCAATTGCATGCAATCTGGTATGCTTGCACTTGCACTAATGTCCATATTCCATCTCATGTATGTTTCCATAGGTACTGCATACCATGGATAGTCCTCGCCCCCTGGCATCTGCAGAGCTTCAGTTCTTCAACAAAGGGATTGCTGGAGGTAAGTCAGCAGTCATTCCAGCTACAGTTGATTGATAGAAGTACAGTTCCTTTGATATTAGTTTTCACCAAATTTGGTGGCCAAATCATACAAGAATATGGCAAACTTAGTGACATGGAGGATATAGAGGCTATGTGGAAAAGGGCAAGAGAAAATGCTGAAAATGCTTTCCAGGAAGTTTACCTGCCCAAAGTGATGAATACAGACCATCCTCCAAAGGCATTTGTGAAGTTAGAAGGCAAGCAATGGAAGTCTATTCAACTCTGTTATAAACGACCCTATGTTGCCAGAGATGCTGTAAAGGTTATTGGGTTTTCTTTACTTAATCCCGCGATGTGTCTTACACTGGACCAATTTTATTGGCAATGTAACGCATGTACAGGTTCGTGGTAAAGAATAATCCAATTACCTAATTATTTTGAAGCGCGACATAAGGTCGTGCGCACAAGCAACAAAAAACAAATATATACATTTTGCAAAGATGCGCATATGATTATGCGCATCGAGATAGTAGTCACAAAGATGACGAGGAGAGCGAGGTTCTTGCAAAGACGTCAGAGCCCTTACACCCTCCCCAACTAGATTGCCCTGAAGGTGCAATCTATAAATTTGAAAGAAAGGAGAGACAACCTCTCCTTGGGAAGGTGACGAGGACGCCCTTGATCATTCAGCCCGGGCCCATGGGTGAGCCCTCGACGTCCATGCCGCCGAGTTGCGCACTCGGGTTGGAGCGTGGTTTGTCGCTTGCTGGCGTTGAGTAGGGCAGGGCGTCTCCCGCCGGGGGTCCTTCGTGATAAGGGAGGGCTGGATGGCCAGTCCTCAGTTCGAAATTTCTGCCTCCTTTGAGGCGATCTGCAAGAGGTTTCCCTCTCCTCCCCTTCGGCTTCTTCCTTTGGGACATGGAGGGTCTTGAAACCCTCGGGACTGGGATGGCTTTGCTCCAGTCAGGCTTGAGCGGCCGTTCGACGCTGGCGATGTGGTTTCTGGCAAAATCCCTGAAGAGGGAATCACAGTCTCCGCTCATTAGTCCGCACTTGTAGAAGTATCATCGAGCTGGTACTCGCCCTTGTGAACAAATCAGGTAGGGGCATACCTGATTAACCCTTCCTCTTTGAAGCCCAATCAAGAAAGGACACTTTTGAAGAGGCCCAACCTCTTGAAGAGGTGGCAAGCCAACCACCAGAACCAAGCAGTGGTTCCCTCGCTTGGGTGTGGTTCTGTCATCGAGAGGAACAGCCACACTGTAACGTCTTGGACGTTGAAACAATTGTCTGCTCCTCACCAAACAGCGGGAGGAAATCCTTTTCTCCTGGCGATTTCCTTGACGTTGGGTTCTTCTGACAGATTGTTAAATGGGAGGAGCCCGGTCATTGTGGCATCCTTGACCGCCCATTGCTGAGCGTTGGACCTTTGGTCAAAAGGCACCTTAGATGCCTCCCTTGCCATCTGCATGGGTTTCCTGTTTTGCCAGAACCACTTTCCAGCAGTGGGTCTTTTCGCCCACAGAGACGAGGCGTCTCCGTCCCAATACGATTTGCTGCTCGAGCATACGTGCCCGAACATCCAACCTGTAGAATTTGTTCAATCTAAAGGATGCTGGGTCCTCTAGGTACTGGTTCGGGTATCCCGGGGGGAATTGCCCTGCCCTCGTCCTCCTGGAGCCTGCAGAAGGCTCATATTTCTTAGTTAATGACGAGGCGCCCTCGATTCTCGAGGCGAGTGGCGCTTCGTCTATCACCATCCTAGAGGAAGAAGACAAGTCTTCCCCCTCTACGTATCGCGACTCCTGGGCAAATTCGCGCCTTGACATATTAGACGCTTTTCCGAGCTCTTCCTCATTGCCCGACAGAGAAAGAGCTCTGACACTTCCCTCGCACTTGCTATCAAAGTCTGAGTCCATGTTGTACATGGTCCTTTTTCCCTTTCCCTTAGCTGAGAGGGAGAGGGCGGGAAACGATGGGCGGTTTGTGTTGGGCGAGGGAGGGGCGCGGTTAAAACCCTCCTCTACTTGCATTGGGGGAGGGGAAAGATTTTGTTGGTGAGGAGCGGGGGAGCAACGGGTTTTGAGAGGAGAGATTTCTTGTCTCCTCTTGCTCCGATGCTTGCCTGGGTGAGCCCCTTCCCCACCAGCGTGAGCTAGCCTGGAGGAGTTTCCACTCCTCGATAGTCGAGACAGTTCATGGACCCTGCCTTCGAGTGCCTCCTTATCTTGAGAGAGTTGTGACACTCTCTGACAGTGATTTTCGAGCTCATCCTCGAGCTCGGAGATTCTCTTCTCGTTCTTTCTTAGACCATCGTTGTACGCGACGTCTAGCTCCTCCTGCATTTTGTTATGCAGGACTTTTTGCCAGTGGCGAAATTGTTTATCCAGGAAGAGGGAGAAGGCCCCCCCTTGGTTCGTCTCCACCACATGTCTTGAGAAGTTCGCGCAGTCCGTGCACCGTTTCGGGTGCAGGGGCAGGTGCGTCTCATTGTGTATAACCCAGTCTGGAACTAGCTGGGTTAGGACCGCCACAGCGTCATATTCGTCGTGAGGAGATGGCAATCTCCTCTGATGTCTAGAGCCTTGTCGGCTCGGGTTTCTCTCTTGAGGAGAGTAGCTGCGCTTGTGGCGCTGGCTGTCTCTCCTCGTTTCGTCGCGGTTGGTAATTTGTTCTGCCATGTTCGCGAGCAAATTTGTCGTGGGAATCTATTTGACGCGTTTTTCTTCTCGGAGTTGGAAAGCGGATTGTTCCGTTGGCCAATCAACCAATTCACAGCCACCTTCGTGAGTTTACTTGCGATGTAAATCCGAGGGCGTGGAAACACCCTCAAGCTCTAGATATTGATCTAGAGCTTCAAGTTCTTCAACAACATCAAGAGGTTCCCACGTGGAATCTCCTAATTCCCAACGCACTTTGAAAGCAAGCCTAGGAGACCATTGGTGGTCTTCTATTGTTCTAACAACCCATTCCTGTTCAGGGTTGTTACTGATGTCATATCTGACTCGAGTTTCCCTTCTAGGGAATTTTGTCAAGTCATTGTCCATGAATGGTTTAAGTACTTTCTCATGGAAGACATCATGGATACGCCTGGCTTTGAAATCAGGCGGTAAATTGATCTTATACATCAATCTGTCTGGAAAGCTTTCTAGGACCTTGTAAGGTCCTAAGTACTTTGGACAGAGCTTTCAAGCCCGTCCTTTCAGAAGACTGATGTTTTCCGTAGAGAGAAGAACTAGGTCTCCCTTCTGGAAGGCTTGTCCTTCTCTGCACTGTCTATTCGCCATTACTGCCTGACACGTGTGTTGAGCAGTAATTTTGTCAAATGTTTTGTCGAGAACATCTTTAATGTTCTCAATGAATCGCTTTACTCCGGTATGTGATGCACCATACTCTATCCCTTGAATCATTTGGGGCATCCATCCATAATTCGATTCGAATGGAGAGTAACCAGTGGATTCACTAACTGCTGAGTTCATTGCGAACTTGACCATTGGTAATTGCAATTTCCAATTATCCTGGTAGTCATTGACCAGAGATCTCAGAATCTGAGACATCATCTGAATGGCTTGCTCAGATGAACCGTCTGTTTGCGGGTGGTAAGACGAGGACATCAGTAGTCATTGTCCCAGGATCTTGCTAAGTTCAACCCAGAATTGTGAGGTGAACTTTGTATCTCTGTCTGATACAATAGACTCAGGTATACCATGGAGTCTAACTACCTCCTTAACAAATATCCCCGCTACATCCTTAGCCGATGCATCAGTCCGCGTGGGGAGTAGGTGAACCATTGCGGTTAACCTGCAAATAACTAGGAGGACGTAATCGAATCCTTCTATTTCAGCAAATGGGCCAACAAAGTCCATTCCAATGCTTTCCCAAGGTCTCGATGGGATGGGCATCGTGTGTAACCATCCCGGTAATAACACTATATCCTATCGGAGCGACAGGAAGTGCGGGGTTTGTGAGCTTCGTCAAAGAAGTTCTTCGTCAATCCGGTGATGATCAGAGGCGCGGTGCGAAGTAATAGCTGTGGGCGACGGAAGATGCAGATATGCGAAGGGCGCGAAGTGGTGCGACAGGTGAGTCCTAGATGCGACGGACACGACGTAGCACGACGGAGGCGACCGAGATGCGACGGCAATGATGCGGTGCGACGAATGAGACCGATGTGCGATGGCAATGACACTACGAATAATGAGGGTGCGGTCGGCTTCGACGTCTGACTCAATGAAGTGGCAGGCGTGAAACGAGAGATGAAGGTTGTTGATTGTCAAGAAGGAGGGTGTTAAAACGAGTGCGGTGGTATGGTATGTTATTTTATGCTACGGAATAAGATGATATATATACTGTTTGCTACCTACTGATACGCGTGGACTCCGAATTCTTCTGCGTCATGCTTGGTGTCCTACTATCCCAATTTGTTATCCTGAAAGGCGCCGTCCGATGTAGTTTAGTGCGCGAGCATTTTGCTAGTCGTTTTCCCTGTTGCAAACCCGTAGTAAGATCCTGACCGTTGACGAGTACGATAGCCGATGATCGACCTCTGGTGTCTTATGCGATAAGCGTTGGTATATGCTTTTAGCGCGGTTTGTCCCTGTTGCCACTACTCCCGAACTGTACGTTGTGTGTTTGGCTGCTGATTGACGCTACTGTCGGTGAAGATTTTCCTCCGGTTAACCAAGTTTGTCTATAGCTCGTAGCCGCGTGGCTAAAATGGTCTCGATTGCGGTATTTCAGGTGCGAGCTTATCTAGCGCAGAAGTGGCAGTGTCACGGCTAATCTTAATGCGGCGGACGGCGTTCAACGGTCGTTTTCAAGTGATCAACGCTAGTTGGCGTGGTCGGGCAGTGCTGGTTTCGCATGCAGTATTGCAGGGGTTTGCCTTGCGACTCTGGACGATTTGCGTTGCGGATGAGCGCGGGACTTGACTGCGAAGGCGGTCGGACGCATAATGGTGTCAGATAGTTAGCCATGGGTTCAGTGCGTGTATAGTTCCGGCGCTGGTAGGACTTCTCTCGCATAGCTTAACGCATACACGTGACGATGACACTACACAGTCACCGCGGAACACCACTCATCATCTCCCCTGGACTAAAAAAATCTGACTGTCCTCAGTCAGCCCCTTGGACGAACATGACCGACCGACGGAGTTTGGTGCGACGGATGAAATTGCTATACAACGGAAATTACTTGTGCAACGGGATATGTGCTGTTGACAGGCGCTGCGTTGTTGCTGCGATCATAGGCCTTTGTTGCGATGTGGACATCTCTCCTGAGTGAATGCGTGTCCGATAGTACGTAGCTTGATAGCGGTTGAGGATCGGTTTGCTTGTACAGGTGTTGGACTTCGGTCTGGCACTTTTGAGGTCCATGGGACGCGGCGACTTTCGCTTGCGTGGGAAAGGTCCTGACTTCTTTTCTCGTTCCGTGGGAGTCTGTTCGTTTCTTTTGTTGTGTCTGTTGCTGATCGTTCTGATCCCATTCCTTGCTTCCCTTCCAACATGTCCTCCCCTTCTACCCCTACCGACTCTTACTTTGACGAGGAGATTGCTGCAGCGGAGGCGCGTTTGGTTCAGGAGGACGAGGAGCGACGGTTGCGTGAGGAGGCCACGACTCAGCGTCGTGAAGAAGAGCGTCAGCGGATCCTGGATCTGAAGGAACAAAAGGCGGCAGACCAGCGAGCTTGCGAAGAGGCCAGGCGTCGTGCGGAGGAAGAAGCTGCGGAGCGTCGTGCGCGGGAGGAGGCAAACCGTCGCGAGGCACAAAGAAAACGGGAAGAAGCATCTCAAGTAGCTGCGGAACATGCGCGGCATTTGCGAGAAGAATGGACCCGGTTGCAACAAGGGGTGCGCCCACAGCCTCGTCCGAAGGGCAAATCTAAAGCCCACAGTCCGAGTCCTGTTGACTTTTCGTCTGTTCGTACTGCCGCGCGCGTGGCTGAGCAGGATATGTTGGCAAGCAATCCGGCGGCTCTGAATGACTTGGTGGTTGCGAACGAGATGGAGGCCGCGAGAGCGCGGAAACAACGTCAGAAGCGAGCGCGGGGACGGAAGCAGGGCCCTCTAAGCGGTCCAAGTCTGGTACCCCGAACGAGCAAGCATGCGACCGGTAAGTTTATTTCAAAGTCTCGGGTGCTGCGCTGATGGAATTTCAGGTGCGAGCGGCTGTCTTTGCCCTGCTATCCGCAGGCGAACTCGCGAAGCAAAGCCTGCATGCAGTGTCGTGACCAGCGGCAATCTTGCAGCATCAGCGGCATCTCTGTGGCTAAACGGGCGTCGAAGAAGGCGGTGAAAACGCAGGAGTTGGTGGAGCTGAGCGACGAAGGCTCGGAAGATGTGGAGGAGGGTACGGTCCTTGCAAGCGAGGTGGACACGAGTGCGAAGCAGCGTACAGCTGCTTCAACAACTTCAAGTTCAATCGGCGGCCATGCAAGGTTCTTTGGCGGCCATCGCCCGGTCCGCAAACGAAACCGCAATTTTCTCGCGTGAGCAAAACGCGATTTTGCGACAAATCATGGACCTTCAAGTGACGCAGGCGAACCTGCAGTTCAAAATTCGCAACATTGCTGGCGACACGCGCCACTTCACCCGTTCATTACTGGACTTTTTCTGTCATTGTCCCGCGGCGGAGGTTGGACTGGGAGAAGCAGCGGCGGACGAGATAGCGCCAGCGGAGGAACACGAAAGTGAGGAAGCGGAGGTTGCGATCGCGGAAATCGGAGCGGACGAAGTCGTTGAGAAGGAGTCGGTTGTCGAGGGTGCTAAGGACGACGTGGTCGTGAGCTCGCCGGCTTCGCCTGCTCCGTTGCCTTAATTTCTTTGTATGTTGTTATCGTCTTTTTGCCTTGGACAATGCTAGTTGTGGTTTGCGGTTTCTTCGAAAGTTTGAGTAAGTAAATTAGTAAGTAGAGTGAGCGGAATAAGTGTAAGCGGAAACAACAGAAAGATAAAGGAAATAAAAGAAAAGAAAAGTGAGCGCGCTTGTCCTAGTGCGGAAATAGTGCTGTTGCAATTCTATCTACGACTGAAACCGATAAGTGAATGAAAGGGTGCGAAGGATGAAGGCTTAATGATGTCTTGGCTCGTCCATGTCAGATTCCGGGTCGGACTGATCATCGGCTAGTTCTTCTTCCAGTACGATTTGCGCTGGTGGGTCATCGTCGCCCTGTGAGTAGGAGTCCGCCATTTGCCGCATGCGTTCTTCCGACGCGTCTAATACATTGTCCGGTATGCTTATCCGATGCCTCGCGAAGTAAGGAATCACTCGGAATGCTGCGTACGGTNTAGGGGGAAAAAGAGGAGACGAAGAAAGAAAGAAAGGAGGAGGGAAGGGGGGAAGGAACGAGGAAGACGTGAGGAAAGACAGCGAGGAAACAAAAGGGGAGCAAGAGTGAGAAAGAGAAAAAAGAGAAAAAAAAAAGAAGGGAAAGAGAAAGAAGGGGGAAAAGCAGAGGAAGAGAAGGAGAAGAGAAAAATATGGAAAGAGAGGAAAAGGAAAAGGGGGAAAGGGAAGAAAGCAGAAGAAGAGCAAAGGGAGAAAAAAGAGAGGAG
This sequence comes from Amanita subjunquillea, assembly GCA_020011035.1. Taxonomy (NCBI): domain Eukaryota; kingdom Fungi; phylum Basidiomycota; class Agaricomycetes; order Agaricales; family Amanitaceae; genus Amanita; species Amanita subjunquillea. The sequence goes on from JAEBUT010000028.1 coordinate 83,046, forward strand.
AAAAGGAAGGAGACCAGAGCAAAAGAGGAAGGGAAAGAGAAAAAAAGAAGAAAGAAGGGGAGGGAAAAAGAAAGGAGAAAAAAAACAGGCAAGGTTGAAAGACAAGTAAGGCCAGGAGGACATGAACGTAAGAAAGAAAGGGAGCGATACTGAGATACAAGAAAATGAGACAAGATAACAAACAGAGAGGGGCACGAAAGGCAGAGAAAAAAGAACGGGTAAAACAAACCAACGAGGTAAAACACAAGCGGACACTACAGCAGAGAGAAAACGAGACGATGGGAGTATTTGCAGAAGGAGAAGAAAAGACTAGCAAAGAATGGAAAGCTGTAGAGGGGTTACCAGGCAACGCGACCTGATGCAATCTCAAACAGCAATAAGTACGCGAGAGCCATCGAGTGCTTAGCGCGTGACAGCAAGGGGACCCACGATAAACAAAGGGCCACAGCAGTAGCACAACACAGGAGATCGACCCTGAAACAGAACCGAAGCTGAAGCTGAAGTGCCACAAATACCAGGAACAAGCTAAGCGAATAAGAAGAAGGAGGAAAACTCGAAAATATTTTCCCAGCAGTCAGAGGCATCCAAAAGGCTCACTTATCGGAGCCCAAGGAGGGAGAAAAGAAGAACTGTCATTGGGATGAAGAAGCTTCAATTGAGGATAAAAGAACGGGCACTTGACAAAATTGGACCTCAACTTCTTACAGCAAACAAGAAAGGTTCTGCCGTGCACCGTCGTCTGCTCTGTCGCCGCTCTCGCCTTCGCCTTGTTGGCTCACCGCATGTGGCCCTACTATATGTGGACAAACAAGACATAGAGTCTGCCGTTCACCCTGTTTAGTCCGGCCGCCCCGCCCGCGGAGGATTTCGCTATCGAGGTACTTCTCGAGACCACCGTCACCATCGAAACGACTTCGAATTTTCGCCGATCTCCCTGGAACGGAGCCATGAACACCCGTGCAGAACTCAGTAGAAACAGAGAACCGAAAAGGCGGCGTCCTGGATCACCACGGACCCGCCCAATTGTTGGGAAGTGGCGCCGCCCGCGTAAAGCAATGCTACAAAACGGCAAGCGGACAGCCTCGCGGAAAGACTGCCTCTACACCAATTCGCCGAGCCTATTGTTGATTTGTCAACCGGCTCACCAACATCAGGGGGCCACCGACCATCACTCCGCGTCAACTAGTGAAGAAAGGGGATTCAGCACTAGCGCAAAAGGAGGGCCAAAAGGAAAAAAAAAAAAAAAAACCAAAAAACACCCCATGCAACTAAGCAAGGTGCGGAAAAAGGTCTCCAAAATGGTCGGGCTAGAGGAACAGGCAGCAAGAGGACCGTGGGCAATATCGGGGCACTTGGCGCCGAGGTGCCACGGGCGGATTTCACGCAGGGACTCAACATGGTAGAAGTCGGTGACTGTCCGCATACAAAGGGGTAATGTTACAGTTTCCTCTTTGTTTCGGCTCCTGTCTCAGCGATGCTTCATACCCATCATTCCTCCTTAACTGCGCACTGTATAGCTTGACGCTATCTCCTTTTATAGCCACCTTCATATTTCCTTTCTCAGGTAGCTATCGTTTCATTCCCTTTATAGTTTCCTTTGTTCCCTGATCGTATATAAACTCCATGTACTGTAGAGTAACTCCAGTTCCAACTTAGACGAGTTTTGCTCTCAACAACGTTCGACTTCAGCAGCACTTTACACTCCCCCACATGTCCTTGTGGAGTCCAGGTAAAGTCCCTGCACTCCAGGGACTGTCCAGGTTCAGTCCAGGCACAAGCAAGGTCATTGTAGGGAATCCAGGTTCAGTCCTTGTAGAGTCAGGTACAGTATTTATTTGCAAAACAGTGTTTAGACACATTTTCTACATTCTCCAGTAATTTACACTCCCCCACATGATCCCTGGACTCCCTCTGGACTCCCACCTCACTCCCTACAAGTGGAAAATGCTTTGTGGCAGCTCCCTGTATCTCAGGGAGCCACAGGAGTCCCTGCTATCTTTAGGGATCACCTCAGCTGGATATATAACTGATTTTTTTCACAGAGTCCCATTGATTCCTGCCATGTACACTACAAATGATCATCATAGAACTTTACACTCCCCCATGTGTTGTACTAGACTCCTGGTAGAGTAGCAGTTGAAAATCCAGTCCAGTCTTGTTTTGGCTCAAACTTGGAGACCAAGACAGCAGGACCATCAGCAACCTACCAGCACCTACTATCACATGCCAGCACCCTCACCATCTCACCTGCACCTTGATTGTTACCATTTGATTCAGTAGATATTATTCAAAGAATAGAAGGCAATCAAATATAAATATAGTAAGCTGCCATGCTATCCCTTGAGCATCCATCTCAAACTCTTTTTCTCTAAGTCATTTTAGATTGTTTTATTAAAGGCAATAACCAAATATCTAAGATAAGATAATGATTAGATTAGATTATATATTGGATATCAGGCTGCTTATGTAGTTACTATGACACAGACAGAAGCTATCTGCCCATTATGTTTGACTCAAACAGACTACTATCAGTATTGGTTCCACAGCTATTAGGGTTATAGGTTTAGTGCACAGACCATCCTGGAACATCTATAAGCTGAGCAACAAGCACTGAGAGTCCTCAGTTGAGTTCTCTTGGGTTTCCCCTTAGTCAACTAGTCATCTACCCTCCTGTACTTTCAGTCTACTATTAAGTGGGGCCCTTAGTTGTCATCACAAATGTCCTGATAAAAACAGATTTGTTTGTAACAGAGAAAAAATCTTGAGTCAAGTCTTTACTGGCTTGCCTTAAACCCTGTGCAAGTTGCCATAATTTTGATTCAAGTCCAACTGAGCATGGCTAAATTGCTGAGTCTTAACAGTGCCAACATTGTCTCAAAATCAAGAAACAACTGATATCTCAGCACATTCTTTGTTTACAGACATTTGAATATCACTGCCACTGAGAGTAAATTTACTTCCCTGCAATTTGCATTAATAGAACATGTCATGAATCTGACTTTGGTACGGCATACCAGCACTGTCAAACAAAGCTCGAAAGAACGGCCTATATCTCAGGAAGTTCATTGTTTATCAATGTTTGTATGACATCACTGGCATCAGACTTAACCCCTCTACAGCATTTGTTAATAAAACATGTCATGAAAGTGACTTTTGTACCTCAGTATGCTGTGGCTGTGCAAGAAATGAGAAGTTATGATAGTATTTTGCAATTATCTCAATGAATACTGGGTTTACAGGTGTTTGGTTTTCATATTCAGGGTCAAATTCACTCCCTCTACATTTTTTGTTAATAGGTCATGTGATGATTCTCACTTTTGGAAATCATGGGAAATGTGACAGTTATTGTGACAATCAAGTGTACTTAGTACTGTGGGAAAATGTACATCTTATCTAACTTATGTAATCAATGTATATTCAATCTTATCTACATTACTAAATCTAATCTACTTATGTAATTAATCTCTATATCACATGATCTGGCTTACTAATCAAATTTCGAAGAGGGGGAATGGCAGAAACTGGGTGCTGCCAGCTGTCTTTATATACCTGTCTGGTGTGCACAGACCATCTGCTGCTGGTCACATAATGGCTGTGACAGTCAGAGCTGTGACTCACATGTGACAGCTTCAGCAGTGCCTGGACCCAGGGACTCCCTGCCAGTCCAGGTGCAAGGACTCCCTGGAATTGCAGGACTAGTCCTTGCAAAATGCAAGGAAGTCCAGGCACAGTCCAGGCACATTCCAGGTCCATTTTGGCTGGGTTTCCTGCCAAATCATGATATGTGGAAATGCAAGGACAGTCCAGGCACTGTGCCTGGACTCCACGTGGACTCCACGAGGAACACGTGGGGGAGTGTAAAGACCTCGACTTCAGCACTCTCTTTCCTCATCGTTCTCTAAGACCTTCATCATCGCTTGATTTAGTGTCTAGACCCTTGTCCAGTGGCTGGGAGCGGACCGAGACTCTGCTTGTCACTGTTGACTTAGAACGAATCACGACGAGGGCATCGTCCGTAACAGCGAGACCTGTATGATGAGTTGGAGGGTTCGTAAACTCTGGCGGCAATCTTGGTTCGGATGATGTCGCATATCTGATCGTATAATCCCGGCGGAATTGGAATATTGCGCTGAACCCAAGGTGTATGCGGAACCGTCGGAATATCTACCAGCGGAAAGAACTCCGTTTTGAACTTGCCTCGCTCGCTGTCGTCCCAGGCAAATGCCTGGTCATGCTTTACCATAAATTCGTGCATCAGTTTCGTTTCTTCGGGCCATAGAAATTCGCTTCCGTGTTCTTGCTCCAGTGTTCTCTTTCGTTCTTCTGTGTATCGCCCAAATGGCGTAAATTCCGGTGGCGTCGTACTTAACTTCGGTAGGTTGGCGAGTGGGTCGCCCTTGATTTTGTGAGTGATTCTAAATTCCTTTGGTAACTGACTGATGACAGGTTTTACTTTCTTAGTGATGGGTTTATATTTCTTCTTTTGCACGGATAGGAGTACAGGGGATACGTTGTCGCGACGCGGGTTTGCGTTGGTTGTTACATTGCGTGGTGTGTGTGCTGCGGAAGTCTGCTGGTACGTAGCTGAAGGCGTAGTGTGGTTATCGCGGATTATGGTGGCGTTTATGTATGCTTGTGTGAGCGGGTCGCAGGCGTCAGTTTCGACTTCATGTAAACTTAGCGCGGCACCAAGATAAAGACAAGCCAAGTTGTTATTGGTATCGGGCTCGGTAGTATTTACATGATTGGCGGGTGGTAAAGACGGTACTGCAGCGTATGCTTGAATCCCTAACGGCTTCTGGGTATGTGAGTCCATCGTTAGTATACAAGCTACCTCTCCATGAGTTTGCGTCAATTCCTCGAGGTCTGCTGAAAATCCGCCTGTTCTTTTTCGCGCATGTGGTACTTCGGTCGGCTGCGGGGCATTGTCGGAATGGTTACTACCGCGTTGCTGTTTGGATCGTGGATCGTGATGGTCTGATCCTTGTTGCTATAGTTGTGTACTATTGAGCGCGTTAGCACGTCGAATGGTCGGCCGAGCAAGATGTCGTAGGCGGGGGAGCGGATAACGTGGACTTGGAAGTATAAATCGATGTTGCCTATGTGAATGGAATATTGTTAGCAATTCCAAGCGACGTTCACTTCACCGTAGCGGCTTCATATCTATTTTAATCGTCGGGTTGTACGGAATCCCGAGCTGTTGCAACCGCTTCTGACATGCGATTATTGAGCATCTGGGTCCACTACGCAATCGACTCTTCTCGCTTGTCTATTAGTCCTTGTACGCAGCGGATTTGTTGCGACTCTTCGCGACCCGTAGCGAGCTTGCCTGGTCTTCAACGCTATAAAAGCTTCTGCCAAGTCTGGCATAGCGTACACTTGCGCACGGTGTTGCGCCGTATAGTGCGCGTCCGCAAATGTTGCGGTGTTGCTTGCTTGGACCGGAATACGTCGCGGAGTTAGATACTCGCGAAGCTGCACGGAGGTCTGGCGATACTGCCAGTAGCTCCTTGTAGCTCATATGCGTCGCGTGACTTTGCAATGTGCGTTTGAAGACGTTTGTACAGTTTTTCGTTTGCGCCGGCGAGAGGTTGTTATGTCGCGTCGCAGTGTTTTGGAAGTGAGGCGATGGCCGATCCGAAGGCGTTGGTAGTTGCGTCGCGGACGTCGGCAAACGGATGCGTTGTGTGTTTCCTTTGATACTTCGGGCGATATAATTTCGTCGCCTGTCTGTCCCTAGTCCTGTGGAAACGCTCCTCCCCTCACGCGCTGCGGAATCTCTACCCTGTCCAATACGTCTTCTTCCGCATTTGCAACGCGACCAGCCTGCGCTGTAACTTTCTTCTTCGTCTCGTTCTCTACCGTTGTATGGTAACATACTGGGCGCGTTGAGAGCGTATTGTTATTTGTTGACATGCGGATATAATACTTGCGGCCGGATGCTGCGCTGTTGGCGAGAGGTTGGCTCCGGGCGTTGGTGATATTTCGTCTACGTTCTCCTTTATAGTATCCCTTGGTTGTATCGCGGAATGTAGCTGCCTGTTGGCGTGACGATGCGACCGTCCGCGCTTTTTGCGATTTTTTCCCGTTGCCATGTTCGCTCAACTTCCGGGCAGCGGCTT
>JAEBUT010000028.1:101776-130771 GCA_020011035.1 Amanita subjunquillea
GCCAGAGAGGTTTGCATAGCGGCGGATTGTTCTTGGAGCAGCCGTAGCAGGCGTACGCTTTCCGAGGTGCTGTCCGCGTCACTGATGCCCTCCGCTGCACTGCCAACCTCTTCAACTTCTTCGTCGTCCGCATCGCTCAGCTCGACCACTTCTCGGGATTTCACTACCTTCCCCAATCCTCGCCCGGTCACAGAGACCCCGTTAATTTGACAAGAGACGCGCGCCTCCCGACATCCGACGCACACCCGGCTCTGCGCATTTGCCTGCGAATAACAAGGCATTTTCTTCCGTACGCACCTGCATTTTCCATTAGATCCGCATGGTATACCAAAAGAAGATGAAGTCGCTGACCGATCACACGCCTGCTCGTTCGGCGTGCTAGACTTGGACCGTTTTGAAGGCCCGGCTTCTGTCACAATGCTCTCCGCTCGCGCGCGTTTCTGACTCAAGTTACGCGCCCTCGCTGCCTCCATTTCATTGGCTATGACAAGGTCGCCGAGAGCGGCGGAATCCGTGGGCCAAGATGGCCTTTTCATATTCGTCAGCGGCGGTAAGCACAGAAGCGAAATCGAGAGGAGACGGAGCGCGGACCTTCGCTTTGCCTTTGGGACGAGGCTTCGGGCGAGGCTCTTGTTGCGCACGGGTTCGTTCCTCCAGTACGCGCTGTGCCTGTTCCGCTGCCACCTCCGCTTCCTGTCTCGCCGCCGCCTTCAGCGCTTCCTCCCGACGCAGTTCTTCCGCCTTACGCCGTTCCTCTTCCTCTCGCGCACGCAGCTCCGCCGCCTCCTTCGCAGCTCGCGCTCGTCGTTCAGCCTCCGCCTTGCGTGCCTTCAACGTGGCGATTTGTCGACGTTCTTCCTCGCGACGCTTAGTCGCGGCCGCTTCCCGCATACGACGCTCTTCCTCCTCCTGCGCCAAGCGTGCCTCCACGGCAGCAATGGCGTCGTCAAAGTTCATGTCGGTAGGTGAAGCAGACATGGGAGTGAAAAAGATAGAGGAAACGAAGCAACAGAGACGACCAAAGCATCCGGGCAACTCCGACGTAACTACAAAAGAAGCCAGGTCCATTCCCACGCAGAAGCCCGGGAGTCGCCGTGTCCCATGGACATCCCGAGTCTCAGACTGAAGTCCAGTACCCGCTAAGCCGGATCGGTCCTCCGTATTATGGACTAAAGCAACATATCCGCTCTCCGGCATACCTTCGCATGGTAACCAGCAGTCCGCGCGCTCGCATTACCACCTCCCCCTTCGCAGTTCCGCAGTACACTCGCCATCGCAACAGACTCCATCAATCGGTCGTATTCGTCCAGCAGACTGACTGAGGGCAGTCAGATTTTTAAGTCCCGGGGAGATGATGAGCGGTGTCCCGTTGTGACCGTGTAGCGACCTCGTCACGTATATGCGCCATGCTATGCGAGAGAAGTCCTATCGTCATTGGGATTATACACATGCACTGAACCCGTCACTAACTATCTGATGCGCTACAGTTCCGCAGACCTCGCAAACCCGGTTACCATCGCACGCACCCGCAGCATAATCCGCCCCCCCTTTCGCACTAGCAGCAAGCGCCGTCGCGCTTGACGACTACCGAGCACAAATCCCATTATCCGCTAAACCGCGCTGACTAAACGGACCTGCCACATCGAGAGTTACCGTCGCATGCGATAGCTCTGCACTGCCACTTCCATGATAGGCAAGTTAGCTTTCCGGACCACGATCGAAACCTACACCCGCATACGCATATGATCGACGGAGGAGGTCATTAGTCCACCCAGGATACCGGGACGAAATCTTCACGGCGGTTTGCATCGATCGAAGAATACAAGGGGGAAGGCTATATGGAGAACGATCGGAAGAATTCCGTTAACAGGTTCGCGGTCACCAGGGAAAACATCAGCGGTAATCAATAGGGACACCGGAGCTCGATCGTCAGCCACCGCACTCATATTCAAACGCCCTTAGGGACAATAACCATACGATCAGGGTTCCGCTACGGAGTGGCAGCCGGATGAAAAATACTAAGAAAATGCTCGCGTACTAAGCCGCATCGGAGGGAGCCTTTCAAGATAACGGATTGGGACAGCAAGACGACGCGCGTACACGGAGAAAAAGTTGCAAGAGTTTCATAGTCTTTTCACATTAGTAGTGTAGTAAAAAGTATATAAACCACAATGTTTCGTAGTAAATAATAATCTACCCTATCCATCCAAGTTTCCCCTTCGCGTTCGCTTCGTTTTCATTCTCTCGGTCTCTTGAGAAATTCCTCTCCGCGTCGTTGCAGCCGTTGCCAAAGCCCAACTTGCGTAAAAACTTGAGCTACTCATCGCCATTGCCATTGCCCGACAAACTTCGCCCTACGCACTTCCGCCCAAACCCGGTCATCATCACGCCACCGCCGCGCGCATTGAGTACTCCGTTTATCTATTTTGCGCTATCCGCGCGCGTTATTCGTGATCCGCCGCATTATTTCGCATCTTTCGCATTATTTCGCATCCGTCGCATTCTTTCGCATCTATCGCATCCGTCGCATTCTTTCGCATCTTTCGCATCCTTTCGCATCCGTTCAATATACATTCGCGCAGTTGATCTCTGGAACTGGAATTGACGGGAAAACTTTACCTAGCTCACAAACCCCCCCCTGTCTGCCTGTCGCTTCGATAGGTTAGAGCTTGTTAGCGTTATGCAGAAACTATAGAATGAATGATCTCGAGCCAGCGTACATGCATATTTCTGCCGTCCTTTTCTTCTGGAAGTCGTCGGATGATGTTAATCTGGTCTGTCTTACACGATACATTCTTTTTCCAATCAGAAATTTGCAGTGCGTAACGGATCATTAATGTGTTGCCCTGTTTCCCATCCATTCTCCTTGCCTAATTTCCGCTTTGCTCTCTGGCTCGCAATACGCCCCTGATCGCTTACCGACACAGCGGCAACCGCCGTATCTGATATGACACAAAGCTGTGCCCAATAATCACAGTGCCTGGACGCCAAACACGCTTGAGCGTTTTGATCTTGGCATGGGTTCGTGGGAAGAGTGGCGATGGCGATGACCTATATTACATGATTTTCTCGTGGTTATGAGGATGAGCCCCTGACGGCGCAACTGTAGCATAAATCAGCTAGGAAGATGGTAGGTCGAGCCTGTCTGGGGAAAATAACAATGATTTGTAATTGATATTATTGTCTTCGGACATCTTCTTTGAAGCTCCACACCGTAAAGCCAGCTTCGCCTCCAACCGACTCCAACCACACCTCTTTCCGTATTCCAAGATCATTTTACTGTCCTTATCCTTGTCGCTGCCGATCCCCGTCAAAGCTTGCGACAGAGCTTTTAGTGCTTCTCAGATCCCACACAACATACGATCCCGCCATAATGCGCCTGTGAGACGCGACCGCCCAGTGGTTGGCCATGTTAGAAGAGGTCGAGGATCCTGGAGATGTCGGAAGTGTAACCGGCACAATGGAGGTTGGTATACAGAGGTCGTACATCACCATCGTCAGATCTGTCGAGATTTCCAAAGCGAGACTCGCACCAGGCAATGCAAGGGGCGTGAATGGTTTTTCAGACGCCGTCTTTAGGCGCGTGTCAGGATACACGCCCGCAAAGGCGGACATTCACTTACGATGGTATGCTCGCATAACCGCAATCGTGACACCCCTCGTACACCGCTTCCCTCTTGTCCATCGCTGCGAAGAATGATCCAAAAAGAGGAGAAAACGCGTAGACATAGAGGAGGAAAGGAAAGAAGAGACGGACGGTAAATGGCACACTGGTCGTGGACACGAGCAAGGGGCGCGGTGAGATCGTGGGATGCAGTGGCAGTATTTTGGTGGACTGCGTCAGGCGACGAATCGGTCTCGGGATAGAGGCGGTAGGATGTCGAAGGTGGTTTCCTGGAGCGCCAGAATGCTGACGGGATTATAGTTCTCAATGTCGAATCAATGTTCGTTTCATAGTGGTGTGAGACCCTTGATCGCTTCCATGATCGTTGACAATTCTGTTCATATTCAGTCACCGAAGGATTTGGATGCGCTGCGAGCAGCCAAGATATGGCCGGCTCTTTTCTCTATCCAAGTCAAATTGCGGCGTTGCGCGTCGTTTTCAGTGCTGATTAAGCGGAAATCATGGCAAACGGCTCACCTGCATGCCAGTGAGAACGAATCAATGATATGATGTGGCACACGCATCAGGGAAATCCATATTCGCTTATCAGCGCTGATTATGACAAATCAGTACCAAATCGGATTAGTACCGGATTCTCTAACCCCCAAAATATAATACGTGGCAGATCTGTACTTATTTGTATTGGATTATCAAAAAATTTGAGTCACCAAAGTGCAGCTAGTTCTGGTGACCGGAATCACTTATATGCGCCAAATATGCAACAAATTTGTCAAGAATCAAGTGGTATAATTGAGAATATGGCTACTACGCCCACAAATCATGGTAACTACATAGCCGGCTCAGAATCCATTCCATCAAAATCAATAAACTTCAGGTTTTTGGGTGCGCCGCTTAACCTACCGCCGTCACTACTTTTACCCCTTGTATATCGTAGATTAGCATTGGGTGTTTGAAACAATGGAATGATCACATGACATACCTGGCTTCGGTGTATAGGCTTGTCATTAATTTCTTGTATTGTCCAGGTCATTTATCCTTGATATCCTCCAATGCAACAACATGTTCGCAATAGATTTCCTGCATGTTCCCTGAAATGTCCATAGCCTTTCTCATGTGCCTACAGTCCAGCACGGCATGGATCTGTTCTCGGAATGAGTATTATGAGTATTTTATGATGTTAAGAACGGAACGCATGCCTGTGGATACAAATGCAACCATCGCATCAGATACAGCTTTCTTTCCTTCATACTCTGGAAGTTGTTCTTCGAATTTTATCCCAAATGCCAATGTTTTTGAAAAATATATGGCGCGCAGCATCTGTGCTACAAGCGGGTCTTTGTAAGGCCTTCTTGGGTTACGGGATGTGGGACTCTATCATTCAGAAAACTTCTATCAGGCCTAGATGGTAAGAGGTAGATGGTAACTTACCTTGCCAGGAATTTGTGGATCCACATAGCTAAAGCCTTTCCCAATCTCTTCCCACTCAGCACGTGTCAAATCCCCCAAACCTGGGCCATGAACAATTGCCATCTCGAATATTCTCTTCGCATTTGACCTGAATGTGCTTATACGTTCCTTCGCCTGCACATATTTGGTTTTAGTGCCATTCAACATGAGATAAAAAAACAACATACGGGATTAGCTAAGCCTCTGCAGTACTTCATTTTCGGGTCATCATTCAATCGATCAATGACATCGCGGTAACCAAGGTGCTTGGCCACTTTGACCGTAATCTTGGATGCGCAGACAACCAATCCTCCATCTGATTCAGGATAAGCATTGGTGAGGGTGATGAATGCCTGGACCTCGTGTATGCTCGTAGAAATTAATCTTGACAGATATGCGTTTTGGTCCGTTAGATTAACTTTGCCGTCACTGGTATACACGAGGTCAGTGCGGTTAGCGCTACCATCCTCAGTGTTGTCCGCCGCTTTGTGTTGTTTCTGAGTATCCAGGGTATTCATGCCATCGCTGATGAGCTAGAGCTCTGTACAGCAGTGGACAGGGGCTCTGCCTAAATTGGAGATGCTTGGTAATAGTTGGTTTATAGTACATTTGTCACAGAGTCACAAAATAATAATACACCTTCCTTCCCCCGTAATCGTTCGTTTTCCTCTCGGTTATTGGCTCGTTCGCCCTCCCCCTCCCTCTCGTTTGGGGGGAGGGTTCTCTATCTCATCGCCGTCGCCATGGTCAAGAGCATTGCAAGCGTGCGCCCATCGAACCAATGCTCACTCGAAAAGGAGGTGTCGGGAACCTTCCAACGTCCTCACAAACCCCCCCTCTACACAGCTGCCTAGCAGTGTAAAAGGTTAACATCGCGCTTCGTAACCGCTCTTCTAACTTCTTTCTTTAGCTCAGTGGCCGATGACTTCCGAGTCCGTGTGGTTTTGGCATACTCCTTCTGTTCACTATTGTCGTCCCATTTTGCTATCTGAAATATCATATAAATAAATGACACAGATAATTATCAATTTGGTTGCTTACCTCCTTTTCACGTATTTCGTGCCGCTTTGTGCTATTACCCTTTGTTTGCTTCTCTGTTACTTGCTGGGATGCCTGTAAGTAGCAAGCCTAATACCTGGCTTTCAAGGAACTCACTACAGTATCTTGGGTAGATGTTGACCTTGGCCTCAACTTATCAGTCTAAACATCAATTAGTCCCAGTACATGGCCAATGATCACATTAGGAATTTACCTTGACAGTTCGTAGCGGTATGGAATCATCCTCATCGCTTAATGCTATTTGGGATAGATGGAGGGAGGAAATTGAGCATCGAGATGATGGGCGAGATTGCTCAGGCTGATCATTGGATCTTGACTTGGGGGCATAGAAGTCATCGGGGCGAACCGTGATGTCGCCAGCGTGGGTTTCCAAATTGCTCTCGCCAATGATGGCTGGTTGCTGATGGGCCATCTCGTTAATTAAATCATTATAAACTAAACACCAAGGAACATACCTCTTCGGTGAATTTTGCACGCAATGCAACAAGATCATGAGCAACTGCCTGAAGCTGCTGATCGGGCTCGGAAACGTTCCCATCCTCACATTCGCTCGCCGTTCCTGACTCAGAGTCCCCGGAACATGGCGCACTGTCACTCTCGCTCCCTCCGTTCTCAGCTTCCATCCTATGTAAGAATTTGATAATAGAGATGGGAATCGGGACCTACCACTGGCATCGGCCATTTCTGAATCAACATCAAGGCTTGGTGGAAAATACTTCTTGCTTTTGCTTCCGGGTTTCTTTGACTGCCGTGGCACAGTTTGTTTCTCACTTGGCGCATCTAACACCATCTTGTCTGGATCAGCAACTGGCGACGACTTTTTTACAACCCTGCGTGGTTTTGGCCACACTGGTTCATCATTCTCACGCAGGTTGCTATTGCCGTTATTCACAAGTTCTGTCATATATTCAGGCAAATGACAAAAAATCATTTTGTTGATACATACTATTATGTTGCGTTCCTTTCTTTTGCGCTTTAGACGGCTTCTCGGATGCCTTGTTTGGGGAAGGGGGACCACGTTTCGTGGCCAAAGTTGCCATTGCCGCATCCATAGTTTTCTGGCTAGCTATAAGTAGCAGTGGCAGCTAGTATCTCATCATTTTTGTACTAATCAAGGGACCTGACTCACCCGAGGTCCCAGTGTCTTGTTGCACAGAACCTATATAGGCAATATGTCCGAGTTAGTTTTAATTAGACTGAACTGACTCACACACTTACCTCTGTGACCACTGCGACCTCCGCGACCACGACGAGCCACAGTGCCACGCTTGGCCACTTTCACCAAATTTAAGACTGGCGTGGCTTCAACCTGGGAATCTTCAACTATTTTCCTCAACGATCTTGTAACACGTTGGGACATTGGTTCATCAGACATTGCGGATTCTCCGAGCTAGACAGAAAGTTGATGAAAATGATGAACCAACAATTATTCACATGAACATTTTGCTTATTTGTGACTTTTTTCTCATGTGTATTCGGAACTTTCCCATATTTGTACCGAATATCATTGAATTACCGTAAAGGGAGTTACCACCTGTGAAGTGCCTCGTCACACGAATATGACATGAATGAATATACCACCTGTGAATCCGTGAACTTTATGTAAATAATAGTGCTTAGACAAGAACATTACCCATTCCATGCCAACTTGAATGAACAAGTAGCATTGTAATATCAAAATAACCCACGAAACGCAATACATTTCTTTTTATCTTTTTCTTCGTAGGTGCGAAATGGGAAGGAAAGGAGTGACATGAGTGGAAATGTGGGATGGACGACGAAACTAAGCAGCAGGACTCTCCTCAGTATTCTTGGCGTCGGCCTTCTCGTCAACATAAAAGGGAAGAATGGGAACCTCGTTGTCATCAATGCATATTCCATCTCTTCAGCCTTGGGATCCCTGATAGCTCGGAAGGTAATGATACAGAGAACCCACATCATTCTCAATAAAACACCCACCATATACCTCCAATGATTTTTCGTCAATTTTACCTTCATCTCCCTGGAACCTATTGTCACCCATTTTGACATCGTCCTGTAAAGCTTGGGGATCTCACCTGATAGATCGGCCTGCTTATCCATCACCACCGCCCAGATTATCCATCTAGTTGAAATTGTACTTGAAAGTTGAAAAGTAATGAAAAGTAATGAATTGAGTTGTACAGCCCTGGCGAGAATTCGTCATCAGAAGCTTTCAGGTTATCGAGTTTATGCTTGGTGAGCGTGGCAGTTTGACGTCGTAAGTAAGCATCGGTTTCAACTTTAGTTTGTGGTGTCCGAGCCGTGAACTTGGACACTCGAGAGAAGCCCACTTATCAAAGATGAGGCAGGATGTAGCGTGAGGGTCCTCCGTCTTTGATACAGCCACTCTTAAAGTATGTGAGTGCACCGGCGTAGATGTATTCTGGGAACATTGCTTGTGCTTCGTACCAGCGTCTACATGAGTGGCATTGAGTACCGGAGCTGGAGTGTTGAGATGTCTAACAGACAAGGCAGGACGGCCAGCAACCCCACGTGCTTACCTCACTGGAGTTCTCAACGGTTGAGACACAGAGGTAGGGATGAAGGGTGGTGGAGGTGATGATGATAGGAAAATAGAGCCCTCGTCGTCATCCGCTGCGATTGGTAGCGGCCTACTCGAGTAAAATGCTCGTTGGTTTTGCGGCGGCGCAGAGGCTTTGTAGGGCGGTTTGGAAAACAGGCCGCCTGAGTCAAAAGTATTGGATACAGTTGGGAACAAGAGTCGTTGTAGATCACAGTTCAGATCTGCGGAGAATTTGTCGTCAGAAGCTTTCAGGTCAGCGAGTTTAAGCTTAGTGAGCGCGGCAGTCTGACATCGTAAGTTTTCTGCTTTAGTTTGTGGCGATTCGAGCCGTGAACTTGGGCGCTTCGAGAGGAGCCTGCTTATCAGACATAAGCAGGATGTAGCATGAGGGCCTATGGCAGTCTTTGATATGGCTGCTCTCATGTAGATCACATTACAGAATTCGTCGTCAGAAGCTTTCAGGTCAGCGAGTTTAAGCTTGGTGAGCATGGCGGTCTGACATTGTACGCAGTAAGCAGAGTCAGTTTCGGCTTTCGTTTGCGGTGTCACCTCATGCAGTCGTTGAGGAGTGAAGATGTTTAACAGCAAGCAGGCAGCGATAACGAAAATGACAAGCACTGCCAAATATAACCATACACTAAAGCAATCTGATCAGTGATCAGATAGTAGGCTGCTAACTCACCAATTATTAGTCCGACGCAGCCGCAGTAACAGTCGATATGCCGGTTTGTGGTGGTTGTGGGACAACATTTCCGTCAGAAGGTGGATATCAGCGCCACCTTACAATGACAAAAAACCCTATTTGTCAGGAATATTGTGACCAACAATTCATGGATACCGATGATCAAGATGAAAGTCATGATATAAATCGCCTCCTGTATGTTTGTCACGGTATACATTGCAAAAGGACTAATGACTTCCCTCCTCTTTGTAGGCCCTCCGAAGGTCGTAAAGATCTATTGGGCATTCCCGACAATATCCAGCACGATTCTTACGAACCTCCGTTCAATGACAATCCACAAGTAAATCATGGCTGTTCTCCAAGTCACAGGCCCAACTTGGAGCAAATGCAAGCAGACGACGAGGAAGACCATCCCAACCCTTCCGTTTCCAATGATGCATTGGCCTCTCATGTTGGTCTCGATGGCCGATCCTCAGACAGTTCAGATGTTGAGCCTGATGAAGACGAAGACGATGAAATCATGTCTTGCACACGCTTTTCCCAGATGGGACACACCCCGAGAAGTACCTTGCTTATATTGAATGGTTCACAAATTTTCCAAGTGCGCCTGACAATGATACAAAGCTGTACAAGATCCGTAGAGAAATAAGGGATGGAGAGTGACTTGCTAGCGTCATTCCCGTGCACAACATCTGTCAGAGCGTGCACTTGTATCCCCAGTTTGGAAGAATGGTCTCCCCGGAATGGACCAGTGACAATGTGCTTGAGAAATGCACGGTATTCTATGTCAACCCATTCACTGATTGACTTAGCTATCTGAGCATATTCTAATTGATACTGGACGTCCTGAACTTGTTTCATTCATAATCTAGCTTTACTGCTAGCAATGAAAAATAGATAAATATACGATAACTGTGATAATCACATATATGGTATGTGAGAAAACTTTACAAATATGGGTATTCTACTGTCCAAATAAGGTGCTAATTTGTGCCGCTGTTCATGTCTCCAACACGGAAAACCTCGAGCCTTGGTCTACGGTTGCTACTAGTACCACAAGTGTTCATACACTTGTACTATTCACCTTCTGAGGCGTGGTTTTGCTCCTGCTCCGGTTGCATTTCCAGCTGTACAAAATGGCCTTTTCTCAGGTCGGCTTCAAGTTCACCGTTTTCTTGCCCCCGGGCCCAGGTTATCAGAACTTCAGCCTCTCACCTGGCTCAGAGGCTGATAACCAAGACATTCCGAGTCGGGATGTGGAGAAGTCTTCAGACTTGGACGAAGTACGTTGTCACAGTGTCTTTTATTGTTGTTGGGACTAACTTAATCCGCTCTTCTTGAAGTTGCTAGCTTCTCAGCGGGTACAACACGGCATCTCTCCAGCACCGACTGAGATAATTGATGATCCTCCAGTTGAAGACATTATGGCCTGCCTTGTAGGGCACGGAATCGAGGTTCACGACTTTGCTTCACCAGAAGAGCAGTGCAAGAAGGTGATAGAAGACTCCGTTCCCGAAATTTTTGATCCATATCGGGCTGTGGCCGAGTTTGAATACATCGTAGGCTCCAACTTACCATCCCGAAGGTTGCCAATTCCCGGAAAGATTCTCCAGCACCTCCTAGAGATGGGCTGGGTATCAAGTACGGAGATTATGCAACGATGCGCTCCCATGGACATTGCAGCATTGGACGAATACAAAAAAAAGTTGGGCCAAGACGAAGGGGAGCGGGGTATTTCCCCCTGGCGCTCACTCCGCTGGGATTCTATCCCAACCCGACAGGAGAGGGAAGACATTCTTGCAAGATACATTCCAGAATTGACGGCTTCAGATAGGGCCAAGGAATTCCTCGGGGAACTCGAGTGCGAGGAGCAATTATCCAGGGCCTATGCAAAAGAAGAAGAAATACGAGCCCAAAAACTCTTGCGGCATCACAAGCTGGCAACACATCGTGACGCTGGTGGCAGTAGTGGCTCCACGCAGTGGTGTAGTCCTCCCAAAAAACAATACCCTGCACCATTGTCCTCTTACGACCCAACCATCTACCCTGAAGCTGCCAGGTTCGTCAACAGTCGGTCATAGCAACTCGGACTGTCCGGAGCTTGCTCTCAGGCTTTGGCTTAGTAACTACTAACCTTGCTAATTGTTTGTTGAACAGCTGCAAATTGCACCGCTACAACTTTTTCAAACCGTTCTCATATGAATGCTAGTATCCCATTTACAAGTTAAACAGGCTCACAGTGTTCGGCCATCCATGTACATAGTTGCTACTACAGCTCCGAATCACTTCATAGAAATCCCACTAGCATTTACATTACATTTACCGTAAATCATTGTGACACACTAATTCAGACATATCTCGACTAAATTGTTATAAATCAACCACTAATCTGCGCAGATCTGCGAGGGCCTTTCCCACCAATTCAAAAATCCAAATTTAGGATTTCATTTGTTGGCCATCAGCGTCATTTGTTGACCATTATCACATATCAGGGCAAATAAGATCTTGATCCGTAAAAATGGATTTCCCTGATGCGTGCCATACCCAATCACGTGATCACTTATCATCTCATATGACGCGGTCGATTTGGGTGACTGGGGGTTGGAAACATCCTACCTGTCACGGAACATGGACTCCCATCAGTGGTATAACCCGTGAGACAAGAAATTTTCCATCTGCATTTGATTTTTTCCATTTGATTTCATTGTTGCGGTTTTCTAGGGAAGAGAATCGTTGTCTGAACGATTTCATGACGAAGAATCAACGGTGATTACGAGGTGGTCTGATTGGCCAAAAGGGTGGTCATGCCAAAGTTGACAGGCGATAAACGCAACAATATAAAGAGAGTCGACTTGAGCCGAGTAGCGGTATCAAAGTCTTATTTAACCAATGGACAGGGCAAGATAGCTGTGCAGAGGAAGCTAGTTTTAAACGAGATAGAGTGTCTCAAAGCTACTGGTCTGACGCCCAATCGCCATTCAAGTTGGGAAGAGAATGTAGAAGAGGAGAAAACCTATATCTATATCGAGATAGAAGATGTGCGGAAGAATGGCTTAAAGCTTCTCAGGGACGGGCCCAAGGTTGTCGATCTAGCGTAAGTGGTTATTTTACTATTTGTCATGCTCGTGGTTTGCTAATTTATTCTGCAGGCATAGTGGCCAAGACAAATACTTTGCCTTCGGGCGTCTTAAACCCCCCCTTGCGTAGTGGGAGGAGGTCGGACGAAGTTTATCTGTGGTGTTTAATAATTCCTGTTTTACGCGAATCATGAAAGAATCGCCCTGCCTGCCGCCCCTCCAGTATCCTTGATCATGAGGACGGGCCCCTGGACGAACAATCTGAGGCGGCACAAGCATAAGTCGCCGTCAGCCAGGAGTCGAGCCTATCTGGAGCAAAGTTATCTTGTCATCACACAAGTCGACGTTGTCAACGTCATTGCCCTCGTACATCTTCTTTAAAGTTCCACACCGTAAAGCCAGCTTCACCTCCAACTCCAACCACACCTCTTTCCGTATTCCAATCCACGCCCAATATCTTTTTACTGTCCTTATCCTTGTCACTGCCGAACCCGTCAAAGCTTGCGACAGCGCTCTTGGTGCTCCTCAGATCCCACACACGCACGATCCCGTCATATGCGCCTGTGACCACCTGGTTGGCCATGCTAGAAGTGGTCGAGGATCCTGGATAGGTCGGAAGCGCGATACACGATGGCGTCGTGGGGTGCATGAACGACGTCGGGAGCGTAACCGGCATAGCGGAGGTGGGGATACGGAGATCGTACAGCATCATCGTCCGGTCTGTCGATATTGCCAAAGCGAGATTCGCACCGGGCAAAGCAAGCGATATGAATGGTTTTTCAGACGCCGTCTTTGGCCGTGCGCGTCAGTCAGTATACGCGCCCCACGAAGGAGGAAATTCACTTACGATGGTATGCTCGCATAACCCACTTTCGACGTCCCAGATTCTCACCGTCGAGTCGAACCCGCAGCTGTAAGCTTTCCAGGCAACCCGCGGTTCTCAGTCCCAAACACGGCTCGAGAGACACGTGCCGTATGAGACTTCATGACCGTGAGTGGTGCTTTTCTTTTCACCTTGCTCGTGTCCACGGCAAATGTGCCATTTTGAACGATACCATCCATCTCTTCTTCGTTTCTTTCTTCTTCTAGGTCTACGATTTTTCTCTTCTTTTTGGATCGTTCTCCAGAAGTGGAAGAACGTACATCTGTCGCTTCGTGCTCATTTGGAATGCGGGTGTCCCATAATGCAATAAGCCCATCCCACGAAGCTGTAAGAAGACGAGCTCCCTGCTGACTCGCAGCGATCGACGAGAGGGGAGCGGTATGCAAGTGAAGTGCTGCCAGGGGTGTCACAATGGTGCTTTTGGCCTTTTGTAGCTCTTTCGACGCGGGGTCTGGTTGAGGCTGGGGATCGAATGTGAGGCGAGTGAGGAGCGCGGTGAGATCGTGGGATGCAGTGGCAATAGTTTGGTCAAGGGTGTTAGGCGACGAATCGGTGTCGGACGGAGGCGGTAGGATGGCCAAGGATGTAATAGGTGCATTGTGAAGTTTTACAGAGGATACGAGCGCCCGCGAGTAATTGAACGTACGGATGACGCCGTCATATGAGCCAGTAAGAAAATGGCTATGGGCCGCATGAAGAGACGAAAGTGATTTGAACAACTCACTCACTCGCGTAATTGACAAGAGACAGACGACACCCAATCGTCATGAGGAAAATCGGACAGCCTCTGGGGCGGCAAAACGGATTCAATATATTCAATCTCGAGTGTTTCTTCCTATTCCAGGTTCAAGTCAACGACAGCGGACCCCCAGGATGAAAAGTGAGATGCGCACCTCTCCCACTCCATGTTCGGCACACCACTCGCCTAAGGATGTTCGCAAGATCTCGCCCCTAATCAAAAAATCAAACGGAACGACGTGTGGCAAGGATAAAGCCTTGTTGACAAGCTTCGAAAGCTGGAATCTCTTCCATGTTGTTGGTATTAGAAATTTTTGGGTAGGGAGTGGATATGCGGTTTGTGTGGTGAATGCGACCGGCTGCGAGGGCGTCGCCATTTTTCAAGCCAGTTTCGTGTTGCATGTCACAGTCACTCAGGTCACGCTCGTTGTATGATCGACCGTGACGGCCGTTCTCAAGGGCTCGTCTCTCAAGATCCGAAGGTTTGGCACTACGCCAACTATTTACGACTTGCGGCATACTATCCCCCATCAAGCGCAGCAAGAATAGGACCTGAAACATGCTGGAGAATTTGGCGAGTAACGGACGATGTCAAACGTGTTAACCGCCAGTGGGCATGAAGGTCACCCCTTCAAGTGGGCCGCTATCCCCATTACGTGGCTGAGCTAAGAGGCCCGATCTCCCGTTTTACCTATTCGCAAGTACTACAGATGGAAGCAGTGTGAGTGAGGGATCAGTACTCTCTATCAATCAAGTAGCACAGGCGAGCCTTATGTTACTGATGCGAAGGCGGGGGTAAAGCAGTGTGAATCAGGCCAGGTTGATGTCTCAGTGTTCTGCAACTCGACTGAATAATGAATTAATGATGGACCGGGTCCGCATGGATCAGTCGAAATATCAGGATCTGTATAAACAAGCCGATGTTCCTCCCTCAATCCAGGCTGGCCTCATCCAATCCACGCACCATGTACTTTTTTGCGCTTCCTCTCCTTCTCCTAGTCGCATCCACTATATGTGCGTTACCCGTGCGCATCGAGAGCCGCAGTAACTCTGCGAGTACCCAGACTTTCGGAATTAAAATCAAGTTCGAAGTAAGTAATTTACCATCTGCGCTCTATTGTTTTATTGTTGCGGTTTCTAGCCAAACCGAAAGGTGTATGACCTATTCCATGCCAAAAGTTCAACCCCGATTCCGGAGTGGGATTCTGACTCTGACAAAGTGGTCGACCCGCACACCCCGCTTCTACTAGACAAGTACAAAATACCAACCATCATAAAGAGAGTCGACTTGAGTAAAGTAGTACCTGACTCTGATGATCTAAGCAACGGACGGAGCAAGCTAGAAGCTCAGGAGCGACGAATATTCATCGAGTTATACAATCTCCAAGAAGCTCATCTATTATGCGGTTGGTACAGGGAGAAAAACGATTTCTATATCCAGATAGAAAATGAGGGTGTTCCTGTGACCAAGTCCGGTATTCCTAAGTCAGAATGGCCGGGATATGTGAAAGATGGCATTCTTAATTTGAAGAACGGGTTCCACCTAGACTTCGGCACTAAGTACGTGTCTATTTGTCACGCTCATAGTTTGCTAACTTCTTCTACAGGGATATCGATGCCAAATCCTTTACCTTCGTGCACGACCCTCCTTCTCCTCCCTTTGCGATGGCCATTATGTTGCGTTATTCAAAACAACTTGGAAATTGAATGATCTCTCAGCGTACAAGCATATTTCCACCGTCCTGTTCTTTTGGAGGTGGTGGGAGAATGTCGGACGAAGCGTGTAGAACAGAATTTATCTGTGTTATTTGTTGGTTCCTCTTTTACACGATAAATCCTTTTTCCAATTTGGCATGCAGAAATTTGCAAGTGCACAGCGAATCATGAAAGAATCGCCCTGGCTGCTCTCCTCTCCTTGTCTAATTCCTGCTGGGATTTCTGGCTCGCATAACGCTCTTATTGTCCCTGTCACTTAGCAACGCAGCTGCAAGCGCAGAACGTATAATAAGGAACTGAGAGATTCCCGCAACCTTTAGGTTGAGGGTCTTACAGTCGTTCCCTCCGTCTAAAAATACTGGCACACGTGACTTTGCTCCATTTCCACATGACCATTCCGGGCGTTCCCGCAACCTTTAGGTTGAGGGTCTTACAGTCATTCCCTCCGTCTAAAAATACTGGCACACGTGACTTTGCTCCACTTCCACATGACCATTCCGGGCGCATGTCACTTGTCTTGCTAACTCGCCCCATCGTTTTCTCTATGCCATTCACCTCCATTTTTTCTGTTAATGGCGTTGTTGCCACCACATGATTGGAATTTTTGGCATCAACGTCCTCTGTGTCAAATAGTTTCCGAATTGTGCTCTCACTCCCTCGTGGACACAGAGCACTTGTGTCTGTCCCTATTGGATCGACAGTCTTTACTTCCTCAGTCCTTTTGGTGGATGGAGATCACAGCGAAGATCTTGTTTTGGGTCAAGATTGGTTTGCGCAGCTGCGAGCGCCCGCATTGGGTCAGCACAATCAGGAGTCCCATTATGTGTCACAGTGAGAATGTGTTATGAACACAATTCATCCGCGTCACGGATTTTTTTGAACAGATCAAACGGAGTACAGAATGATGAACGGCTCTCCCTTGTCAGAGATGGAAAATGAAGTTTTTAAGCGTCTGTTGTATATCTGATTGGGTCATGCCCGAGCATGAAGTGTGCGAAACGAGTTCAACGACGGAAATCAACATGGCGTTCAACAACTCACGAGAGAAACAAACGATGCTCAAGAAATAAGCAGTCATATCTGCATCAGGAAATGTGGAGCAATCCTGGAGCAAAACTTCCTGACAACCCCAAAGCCGTGCAGGTTCAAATTTGTGACATTCCGACTGAATGACATGCGAAATTAGTGCCCATCTGATGTCATTGATGGACACTGAAAGCATAGGATAAATACCGTGTGACAAACACCAACAATACAGAGTCGGTCTCAGAGTTTGCTCGACTAAACGTACGAAATCCATCAAGTCGAAACTGTTTGTCAAAAATGACATTATGGACGACTGTAAACATTGAGAAATTTGCAGACAGTCCAAGGCGGGTGAAAATTTAAATCCAAGGGTGTTACTGATGAATTTAAGATCATCAAGTGTCAAAAACAACGCATTGAGAAGTAGTGTGATCTTGTGGAACACGACACGAGTTATCTGTGATTGAGTCACATAATTTGACCAGCGTACACATTCTGGTCCTTCTCATTGACAACACAATCCATACACAATGTGGAAAGTCAACAAAACTCTCACTTATCGACAGTCTTTACTTCCTCAGTCCTTTTGGTGGATGGAGATCACAGCGAAGATCTTGTTTTGGGTCAAGATTGGTTTGCGCAGCTGCGAGCGCCCGCATTGGGTCAGCACAATCAGGAGTCCCATTATGTGTCACAGTGAGAATGTGTTATGAACACAATTCATCCGCGTCACGGATTTTTTTGAACAGATCAAACGGAGTACAGAATGATGAACGGCTCTCCCTTGTCAGAGATGGAAAATGAAGTTTTTAAGCGTCTGTTGTATATCTGATTGGGTCATGCCCGAGCATGAAGTGTGCGAAACGAGTTCAACGACGGAAATCAACATGGCGTTCAACAACTCACGAGAGAAACAAACGATGCTCAAGAAATAAGCAGTCATATCTGCATCAGGAAATGTGGAGCAATCCTGGAGCAAAACTTCCTGACAACCCCAAAGCCGTGCAGGTTCAAATTTGTGACATTCCGACTGAATGACATGCGAAATTAGTGCCCATCTGATGTCATTGATGGACACTGAAAGCATAGGATAAATACCGTGTGACAAACACCAACAATACAGAGTCGGTCTCAGAGTTTGCTCGACTAAACGTACGAAATCCATCAAGTCGAAACTGTTTGTCAAAAATGACATTATGGACGACTGTAAACATTGAGAAATTTGCAGACAGTCCAAGGCGGGTGAAAATTTAAATCCAAGGGTGTTACTGATGAATTTAAGATCATCAAGTGTCAAAAACAACGCATTGAGAAGTAGTGTGATCTTGTGGAACACGACACGAGTTATCTGTGATTGAGTCACATAATTTGACCAGCGTACACATTCTGGTCCTTCTCATTGACAACACAATCCATACACAATGTGGAAAGTCAACAAAACTCTCACTTTAGATATAGAAAGACCTGCAAAGAATAATCCATGCGCTTGCGCAAGTTGTTGCAGATCACCGTAGGAACAGCATATAATATCGTTGGGAGAATGAGTGAAATAGCTCGTGATATTATTTCGCAAAGAGTTATCAACAATGAAAATCTCGTCACCAACACAAATTGTTGACATTTTGGGAGATGTTTGTGAAACATCCCCCTCACTGCGAGTGATGATCCACCTTCTCAACATCAACCTGCGTGAACGTCCTCCTGCAAGCAACTGATACACGTTGTGGGTGCTGCCGCATATGTGGGCGTAAGACTATAATTCCCGCAACCTTTAGGTTGAGGGTCTTACAGTTGTTCCCTCCATCTAAAAATACTGGCACACGTGACTTTGCTCCACTTCCACATGACCATTCTGGGCGCATGTTAATGAGATTGAGAACATTATTCTCATCCTCGTGATCGAAATGGGAAGTTCCATGTTCAAGTTGTTCCGCAACTTGTTGAATAGTCTCTGGTTGTAATCGTGTGTACACTTCAGCTTTTGATTGAAAAGATGAACGGCTTACTCTCATTGATGTTTGTTGCATGACTTCTTTACGTTGTAGTATGTTAAAAACTGAGAAGATGAATGAGGGGTGTTCTCTGAAGCGGGGATCAGCTATGTTTAAATAATGGTGAGCAAGAGCTTTCATAGAAATTGCTGGATGTTGTCTGGCATCGTCAAAGCCCCCTCTGCCATACTATACTGTCCACGGTCCGGTCCGGTCCAGGTTCGGCCCCCATCCAGTTGAACCTGGACCAGACATTGAGGTTCGGTTCAACATAGACATGAACCCAAACCCAAACCTGGGTTCAGGTTTGGTTCAGGTCCGAACAAGGTTTGGGTACAAGAAATTGTAATTCTGAACTCACGCCCTTTCTTCACTGCAGGTCTTGCAAGACCACAGGCAACAAGATTAACTTTGGAGTTGGGGTCTACATGCCACAGTTGAGAGGGTTATCTAATGCAGGCTTTTTTAAGTGACTAACCTTCCTCCGCAATGTTCTTTTGTCTCTTATTCAACAGGCCGCTATTCTCGGTGTACAAATCTAACCCCTGGCCACATTTTGTTGGTCAAGAGATTCGTGATTCTGCAATGATCAGTGAGGTATCAACCTTATCGCGCTTGCATCTCGCTGTTGTATGGCAGCAAATAAAAGTTTGTCCTCCTCAAAAAAGCCTGTACCCTTGAGCGTACGTGTTTGTTTGTCCCCAAAGTTCTGCCACCAATCTGACAGACTGTAGACAGCTCATATAACCATTCCTGGTAGTGGGGCTTCTTTATCTGGCTGGGCAATGTAATTGGTATTGCGACGAGGGGTTCTGAGTCTACACATTACAAGATATTAATGTATATGTTACTGCAAATTGTTCCCCACACCCTTGCCTAACAACATGAAGGTTCAGGTTTGGACCAGCGGTTCGGGTTCACTCAAGGCTCCGAACCTGGACCCCCAACGAGGTTCAGTTCCCCCATATTGCTGAACCCGGACCTGCACATCAGGTGCGGTTCGGGTGCAAACCGGGTCCACAAGGTCCGGACCTCGAACCGCGGGCAGTATATGCCATACGGACTTCAAACGGGACAGGAAAAAAGGCTTCAAAGAAAGAAACACTCCAGACGGGAAGACAATCGTCTTTTCAACATGGGTATTTGGCGAAATCGCCGCAAGGTCTTTCGGAACTTTGTATCAAGTGTCGGGAAACCATTACATTGGGCATCCCCCTGTATTTTTGTTTTCTTCCACTGAACACTCCAACACGCTGATTTACATCCAGAACTACACCTTAATATATGACGACACGAAAGTCAAAGATGTCTTCATGCTCAAATGCCCTACAGAAGCCCCCACCCAACTTGGAACATTTGTTCAATTATCAATTGACGGTATTGAATGACATCCAAATCGCCAATGAACTGCAAAAAATCGACAACAATCAGGTCAAACTATATCACCATGGAAGTGTCAGAACACCTGCTAACATATTAAAAAAGGATAATGTCGATGCCTTAGAATGGCTACGACATTCTAATCCGGACGCAGCACCAAATTTAATCTGCATCCACTGTGGCCCAAAATATGTTGTTCCAGAGGGATCAGGAACTACCTCCACCAATAGGAAAAGACCGAGAGGAAAACAGACATCCAGAATCATAGTCAGCACACCCTTAATGTCCTTGCAACCACAGGAGGAAGGGTCTGCACCTGATATTCCAGATGCAAAAGGTATGCCCTTTATCTGTGCGACCAATCGCAAATACAGAATAACATTACAAAGATGTAAAACTTGGGGCGCTCTATGACCCTCATCTGCTCCACGACTACAGCGGCCCTCTGTTCAAACACATACATGCCAAAATGAAACAAAGAAATTTCATCGACATCAACAACAACCTAATTGCTCCCTGGGAAGAACACGATAAATTACGCACGGGAACCATTCTCCTCATGCGAATAATGTTACACACATTCACAATTGCAACTGGAAACAAAGAAAAAAAGGTGTCTCTCTCTTCGAAACGTGCACATAACCTCTAATACACCATAAGATCTATCAAATATATGCAGATCGCGCCAAAGTAGTCGCAGTCTCTAACGAAACCGTCGACGAATGAATGATACGCTTCATTCAAACCAAAACCAACGATGCCAAAGAGGAGGAACATCACGACGACGAAGAACAACTGAAATGGTTTGATAAAAAACCTGATACTAATGACACATCTGATTCGGTACGACACAAATCCTCCCACCCACACCACATGCAAAAAATCATAACCTCTTAGACCTCTTCCACACATGAAACGACCACTCCCAAACACGCCAAAAAAACACACACCAACACAGGAGTCACAACATGTGCATCAGGAAAAGGAAAAGCAGCCGAAACTAAAACTGCCACTGAAATGATCATTGACTAACTCGACATCACATCCTCCGTCTCGTACAATATGCCCATACGTCATAAATTTCTCTTTCTTACTACTGGCAACATACTGTACTAAATGTTCCGAATAGCTTCTCCCCAAATATATTACTATCACAATGTAATTCATTTCCACCTTCTCAACATCAACCAGCAACGTACTGTACTTAATGTCCCAAATAGCTTCTCCCCAAATATATTACTATCACAATGTAATTCATTTCCACCTTCTCAACATCAACCTGCGTGAATGTCCTCCTGCAAGCAACTGATACACGTTGCAGGTGCTGCTGCGTATGCGGGCGTAAGACTATAATACTGGCACACGTGACTTTGCTCCATTTCCGCATGATTTCCACATGACCATTCCGGGCGTTCCCGCAACCTTTAGGTTGAGCGTCTTACAGTCGTTCCCTTCGTCTAAAAATACTGGCACACATGACTTTGCTCCACTTCCACATGACCATTTCGGGCGCATGTCACTTGTCTTGCTAACTTGCCCCTTCGTTTTCTCTATGCTGTTCACCTCCATTTTTTCTGTTAATGGCGTCGTCGCCACCACGCGATTGGAATTTTTGGCACCAACGTCCTCCGTGTCGAATAGTTTTCGAATTGTGCTCTCACTCCTTCATGGACACAGAGCATTTGTGTCTGTCCCTATTGGATTGACAGTCTTTACTTCCTCAGTCCTTTTGGTGGATGGAGATCACAGCGAAGATCTTGTTTTGGGTCAAGATTTGTTACGGACGATGCCCTCGTCGTGGTTCGTTCTAAGTCAACAGCGACAAGCAGAGTCTCGGTCCGCTCCCAGCCACTGGGCGAAGAGTTCAGACGCTAAGTCAAACGATGACGAAGGTCTTGAGAGCGACGAGAGCAACATCAGTCAATCATATAAGCAGTCATATGGTGGGTCACTTGTCATCAATCATTGATCACTGGGCGTTTCAAGGATTGTGGCCCATGTCATTCTTCAATTCTTACCAGATACTTTTACACAATGGGCTTGTTCCAGCATGTATTATTCCTTGTCGAATCATTCCTTTTGGTTTAGGGATAGCAGTTGTGGAGTAGCATTGTCTCTGCAATTCAATATTCAATGGACATGTGATGTTGGACCTCGGATTCTTCCAGGTGGTCACTGGGGTTTTTATTTATATAATTATAGTCTTATGCCACATACACGGCAGCACCCACAACATGTATCAGTTGCTTGCAGGAGGACGTTCATGCAGGTTGATGTTGAGAAGGTGGAAATGAATTACATTGTGATAGTAATATATTTGGGGAGAAGCTATTCGGGACATTTAGTACAGTACGTTGCTGGTAGTAAGAAAGAGAAATTTATGACGTATGGGCACATTGTACGAGACAGAGGATGTGATGTTGAGTTAGTCAATGATCATTTCAGCGGCAGTTTTAGTTTTGGCTGCTTTTCCTTTTCCTGATGCACGCGTTGTGACTCCTGTGTTGGTGTGTGTTTTTTTGGCGTGTTTGGGAGTGGTCGTTTCATGTGTGGAAGTATGTGCCGCAAAATTGGACAAAACTGTTTTTGGAAGGAAAAATGTAGATGATCATCAATGATCTTCAGTGATTGTCCATTATCACCTGTGTTCATCATAGATTATGATTAATGAGCATGTACACTAGTGAACAGAAGTGATAGTTCATGGTCCATTCTAATTGCCTACTTTCTTATCTGCAAAGGTGCTCATGAATCAAACATACTACATAATGATCTTATATGTAGATAACATTTTAACATTGTTTCACATTCACTCACCATTATCAACAACCAATCAGGAAGAAACAGGTTCAGATGGCAAAAGCTGTTAACAGTTGACTCACATCTGCTCACTATGGTTCATGATAACTAATTGATATTCATCAATGATCACTGGTGATCACGGCTGTTCTGGACAAGGCACAATGAAATGAGATGAGTGCAGAAAGATCATTAATGATCACTATATTTTGTCCAGTTTCATGGAGCAAAGTGGAAGAGGTCTAAGAGGTTATGATTTTTTGTATGTGGTGTGGGTGGGAGGATTTGTGTCGTACCAAATCAGATGTGTCGTTAGTATCAGGTTTTTTATCAAAGCATTTCAGTTGTTCTTCGTCATCATGATGTTCATCCTCTTTGGCATCGTCGGTTTTGGTTTGAATGAAGCGTATCATTTGTTCGTTGATGGTTTCATTAGAGACTGTGACTACTTTGGCGCGATCTGCATATATTTGATAGATCTTATGGTGTATTAGAGGTTATGTGCATGTTTCGAAGAGAGAGACACCTTTTTTTCTTTGTTTCCAGTTGCAATTGTGAATGTGTGTAACATTATTCGCATGAGGAGGACGGTTCCCATGCGTAATTTATCGTATTCTTCCCAGGGAGCAATTAGGTCGTTGTTGATGTCGACGAAGTTTCTTTGTTTCATTTTGGCATGTATGTGTTTGAACAGAGGGCCGGCGTAGTCGTGGAGCAGATGAGGGTCATAGAGCACCCCAAGTTTTACATCTTCATAATGTTATTCAGTATTTGCAATTGGTCGCACAGATAAAGGGCATACCTTTTGCATCTGGAATATCAGGTGCAGACCCTTCCTCCTGTGGTTGCAAGGACGTTAAGGGTGCGCTGACTATGATTCTGGACATCTGTTTTCCTCTTGGTCTTTTCCTATTGGTGGAGGTAGTTCCTGATCCCTCTGGAACAACATATTTTGGGCCACAGTGGATGCAGATTAAATTTGGTGCTGCGTCCAGATTAGAATGTTGTAGCCATTCTAAGGCATCAACATTATCCTTTTTTAATATGTTAGCAGGTGTTCTGACACTTCCATGGTGATATAGTTTGACCTGATTGTTGTCAATTTCTTGCAGTTCACCAGTGATTCGGATGTCATTCAATACTGTCAATTGATAATTGAACAAATGTTCCAAGTTGGGTGGGGCTTCTGTAGGGCATTTGAGCATGAAGACATCTTTGACTTTTGTGTTGTCGTATATTAAGGTGTAGTTCTGGATGTAAATCAGCGTGTTGGAGTGTTCAGTGGAAGAAAACAAAAATACAGGGGGATGCCCAATGTAATGGTTTCCCGACGCTTGAGTGAGATGTTGAGCAGCAATCATATGTCCGTCAGACATAGTTTGTCTCAGTGGTCGTCACTGTCATGAACAATGAGCTCATATGTCCGTTAGACATAGAGTCATACGTTCGTGATGACAAGAGTATTGTATCACTGTCATAGACAGTGACCAGACACCTCTCCAGGTGTTTTGAGTATTGTATCACTGTCTGAGACAGTGACCAGAGACCTCTCCAAGTCTTACACTCATAGAGTGGAGATACTCACATGCTGGAAAGCAAGAAAGAGCAACTGAACGTATATTCTCTATCTACAGGTCTTATATACACTTTTTAGTGTATGTACATATTTGTGTATAGAACTGTAATTAAATATATGTAACTAAAAGAAAATATAAAAGAAAATACCCTCTAAGGGTCAAACCAGTGATAGCTGTGTTGTAGGCTATGCTTAGGGATATTTGGGGTGAAGGTCATTCAACACCCCCCCATAATCTGTACATTCATGTACTGATTAGTAACGATCTTCTCACAAGTTTGCAAGAAGAGATGTATATTCTTTCAAAAATCTTCGAAAGAAATGTGTCCAGAGACACCTTCACGTCTCCACCTTTCTTTTAATCGCCAAGCCCAAAAGGCTTTAGGAGGAAATGTCCAAGGATCACGTCCTTGGAGGGCTTGGTCCATCCACATGGCAACAGCTGGAGTCATTGTGATCAGTGGCTGTGGTTTTTTAGAAGGTGTAGGTGGGGTTTGCTCAAATTGGCAGCAAGATGAGCGCTCGCATTCATGACCAACGTTGGAGTGTCCTCCAATCATTAGGATTGTTTGTTGTTTTTTACTGCGGGGTTTTTTATTTTTGCCCATAATGATAAAGCTGTTCAACAGTCTTTGTGTTTAACTGGAGTAATCTCAACAGTGAGAGACTGTTCCCTTTATCGCAGTAAAATGAAGCAGTTTAAGGCCCTACTCCAGGGCCATCAGTAATCAATTTAATGATTCTGATAAACCTAACATTGGTATAAATTTTTGAAATAATATTCGACCAAGATTTTTAGTCAGAATATCTGCAGGATTTTCAGATCCTTTAATGAATTGTAATTCAATCTCTTTGTTATCTATGAGTTTTCGTATATGATGATATTTGATATCAATATGTTTGGAATGTTTTTCAGTAACAGGATTATTTGCAATAAATAGAGATCCCATATTATCACTGTATATTGGTGCAATTGTTATGGGAAAATGGATTTCTGTAAGAATAGATCTAATCCATTTGTTCTCTCTAGCACAGTCAGATAAGGCCATATATTCTGCCTCTGTTGACGATAGTGCCACTGTTTTTTGTTTCCTAGACGTCCAAGATACTACTCCTCCTGATAAAAGAGTAAAGAATCCAGATGTGGAATGACGATCATTTTTATCTGAAGCCCAATCTGAGTCTGTATAACTCATTAAGCCAGATCTTAATGATCCATTGTATTTTATGCAGAGATCTATTGATTTGGCTAAATATCTAGCCATTCCTATTGCATGTTTTAGATGATCTGATGATGGATTTGCTGAAAATTGCGACATTTTTATTACAGCAAAACAAATGTCTGGTCTTGTTCCAATCATCAGATATAGTAATGAACCAATAACCGATTGATATTGAGATCTAATTGTATGATCTAATGTTTGATCATTTTTAATTGGTTCATATCCAGTAGGAAGAGGAGTGTTTGTATGAGTAGCATCGCTCATTCCTAGTCTCTGGATTATTTTATGCAAATAAGGTTTTTGATCAATGGTAATGATATTTCCATTTTTCTTTATTTGAAATGATAAGAAAATTTTTGATTGACCATCGATGAGATCTCCTAAATTTTTAGATTCCCATCTATTCATAAACTCCTGCTTTTTACGCAATGTTATGATTTTGTTGGATCCCAAAAACATTGAGTCATCGACATAGATAATCGCTATGACTATGTTGGTTCCTTGTTTAAAAATAAATACACCAGCATCTGAATGTATTCGTATGAAGGCCATTTTTTCCATTGACTCGTCTAATGATTTCCACCAAGCTAATGAAGCTTGTTTTAATCCATAAAGTGCATGGTGTAATCGATATACCATGCTTTTCTTGTCTTTATTGATAAAACCTGGTGGTTGTTTCATATATATTTCTTCGTCCAGTTTTCCATATAGGAAAGCAGCCGTCACATCTAGAAATGATATATATAAACTTTCTAGTGCTGCAAGTGCAAGTATGAGACGGCATGTCTCATATCTTACTACTGGTGAGAATATTTCATCATAGTCAATGCCATCTATTTGGGAAAAACCCTGGGCAACTAGACGAGCTTTTTTACATCCATCGTTTTTTTGGACATAAACCCATCTGCAACCTATAGCCTTTTGACCTTCAGGGAGATGTTGTAGATTTATTATAACGCCTCTTTTAATGAGCATGTCCCATTCTTTTTGTTCGGCGTTAATCCAGTCTTGTTGTTCGTTGACTGGTAAACGAAATATTTCATGATGATGTTCAGGTACAGCTGTATTAGCTGTTTCATTGATAGGAATTGCACACAATAATAATTTATTAATCGTGAAACAATCTAATCTCGTTCTTCTATCAATTTTCTCGATTTCGACTGGATCGAAATCTCCATAGATGTTATCTGGTCGATTTACTGATCGTCTAGTTCTAGTTGGCCTAGGAGATGATGGTCTTGAAGGAGCAAATAAATCTTCTTCAACTTCATTTTGATCATCTGAATCATCACTTTCAGAATCATCTGATTCATCACTTTTAGAATCGTCTTTTGAACTATCAGATCCCTTTCCTTTGGGAGATATACTAGATTCACCAGATGAGTTATCATCACTCTCTGATTTCGATGAATCTTCTTCTTCATCTGATGTGTTATGTTCTTTAGACGTTTCATGAGGTATTTCTGGCATGAGATCCTCAAACTCTTCCTCTGGATTGAGGAATGTAGGATTTTGATTAGAGTTTCGACATTTTGGGAATTTTGTTTCATTGAATACTGCTGTAGTTCCCATAAAAATGGTGTTGTTTTCAGGGTTCATAAATTTATACCCTTTCATTCCATTTTTATATCCCAGAAAGATCATCATCTTTGATCTGGCTTCAAGCTTATTTTGTCTACGTTCAGCAGGAATATATACATAAGCTTGGCATCCAAACACTCGTAAATCCGATACATTCGGTTTTTTCTTTTCAATAAGAAAATATGGTGTCTGCCATTTATTACGAGCTATGGGAGTCCTATTGTATAGGTATACTGCGTGTTCAAGCGCAAATTCCCACCATGATTGTGGTAAGCAGGCGTCGAATCTAAGGGATTGTGACTTTTCCCAAATAGTTCGATTCATCCTTTCAGCTCTACCATTTTGTTGTGATGTATATGGTAACAATTTTTGGATTTCTATTCCAAGATCTTTGAGGTATTTTTCACTTTTAGTGAATTCACTTCCTCCATCAAATCGCCATTTCTTAGGCAATTTTTTATATTTATTCCTTATTAAGGCAACAAATTGTTTTAATGAAGATTCCGTGTCGGATTTCTTTTTTAGTAGACCAATCCATAGATGTCCAGAAAAATCATCGATAAATGTCACAAAATATTTATATTTGTGATATGATATCATCGAGATTTCTTTAAGATCTGAATGTATTAAGTCAAAAGGAGACAAAGCTCTACTTTGTGACTCTGGAAATGATTTACTGCGCATTTTTCCTTTAGCGCATCCTGAACAAGTTTGTTTCTGTTTAGGAATGGGAATATTAGGGAATCCTTCTAAATGAATTTTTCCTTTACGGATTACTTCATCTTGAGGATGTCCCAATCGTTTATGCCATATATGAAAATCTGGTTTTCTTGTTACGACATTTATTGATTCGCTATGAATCTCAGAATCTAACCAATATATGGTTTGACCTTGTTCGTGTGGTGAGAATCTTATAATGGAAGATTCTTTGATTAGATCGATATGATCTCTATTTCCTGAAAGAGAATATCCTTGATTTAGGAATGTTCCCATGGAGAGTAATCTCGTATCCATGTCAGGTATATAAAAGACTGGCCTGATCAATCTAATATCTGTCTTTCCATTGACGATAATTTTGATCATAACGGCACCTATGCCTAGTATCTGTAAAGTTTTACCTTTAGCAGCGGTTTGTACAAACCTTTTATCAATGAGCGGTCGATAATATAAGAAGTCATTTTGATTGTGAGTAAAGTGTAATGATGCTCCTGAATATAGGATCCATGACGACTCATTTTCTTTACATTTCACACAATTATTGCAATGAGAAAAATAATGTATATTTTCACTATATACATTTATACTACCATGTCACTGTGAAAAGCAATTAGTAGTTTCTCTATTGACAAATGAATGACTTAACTCGTCACCGAGGCTTACAGCATCATCATCAAATAGAGGATCCATTTGATTGTCAAACGGATCCTTTGGGATGTCGTAATCTTTTTCACCATTATCAAATAACATTTCTTCTAAAATGTCATATGAATCTCCCCACTGTTGAATAATCAAGATCTATATCAGATCTTTTACGTTTGGGAGGTGGTTCAAAAGATAATTCATCTTTTGTGACGGTGTCTAGTATTTTCAACATTTCCGTCATTGGTGTGACGCCAAGGCAATCGGCGAGAGATCTAGTGTTAATAGA
>JAEBUT010000028.1:130781-159259 GCA_020011035.1 Amanita subjunquillea
AAATCCATCAAGTCCGAACCCTGCTTCCTGTCAACAAATGAAGTTCATGGACGCTGTAAACATTGAGAAATTTGCCCCAGACAGCTCCAAGGACGCGCTGAAAATCTTTCATATCCAAGGGCGTTACTGATTGCAATTTAAGCATCATCAAGTCGTCAAAAACGCGCCTTGCATATGAGAATTAGTGTGTCATCTCTGTGCAACACGCACGTCGTTCCTCTGCACTGATTGAGCCCTCACACAATTTGCACCAGCGCTCCACCACATTCAGTCCTCTCTAGCCCCCCTCTGACAACAAATCGTACACAATGCTGCGAAAGTTCAACAAAACTCTCACTTCTCGATATAGAAAGACCTGCCCCAAATGAATAATCCTATTGCACTTGCCGCCCCCCCCAAGTTCTGTTTGCCGATCACCGCTAGGAACAGCTGCTATACTATCGTTGCTCCCCCCCTCGCATGCAAGTAGTGAAATAGCTCGTGATATTATTTCGCAAAAAGTTATTGACACGACTGCAAATCTCCGTCACCAAACACCAAATTGTTGGACCATTTCGGGAGTGTTTGTGAAACATCCCCCTCACTCGCGACGTGATCGGCCGCCCCCGCCTCCCACAAAAAAAAAAAAATCGACACGCCGAGAAGGCCAAAGCATGTTCGTCTGCGATGCCGATACTTCCATCGTCATTGACGTTCCACTACTTCGAAGACGTGAATGTCACACAGACTCACAATCCCCTGCCTGCGAGCACCGTCGACACAGAATTGTGACTGTACATCGCCAGTCCGACACGCCATGTACTGTCACTAAACAAACCGCAAAAAATATAATCATCGAAGGACACATAGCAATACCTGCCCCAAAGCCACTTTCCCCTGTGCCAAACATAAACGGACTCCTGATCATCGCCCCCGCAAATCACCACTGCTCGTTCACCGATCGCCCTTCTTGGCGGCGTCCCCATGTTGTCAGAATGGCCTCCCCCAACCCCCGCCGCAACCAAAGCTGGGTGCAGAGTCCGACTCGTATATTGAATTCCCGATGCCCGACTCTGTACTAAATTCCAATGACAGGAGTTCTGTTTATTGTTTTTTTTATTTTTTTTCTTTTTTATTATTTAATTTTTATAGAAACGATTCTCACTGTGAGCACCTAATTGCGGCGTCTCCCGATTGCCTTGCCCTTGCATCCCGCCCGATGCCAGGCGCCGCTTCGCAGCTGCCCGCCAAACCAATCTTGTTACAGTTCCCCCTTCTCTGTTCCGTCTCTCTTGCTTTCATATAACGCCTTTCATATCCATCCATTTCTCCTCTATACTGCGCCATCGCTATTGCCTGTCCTACGCTATCCTTCCTTTTCTAGTCCCTACCTTCATCACAACTCAACAAATGGTTTCCTTTCTTTAGTCTGTTTATGCCGTTTCATTCCTTTTATAGTTTCCTTTGTTCTCAAATACGCTATATAAACCCCTGTTACCAGTAGAGTAACTCTCCGTTCCACACTTAGACGCGTTTTCGCTCTCAACTTCCATCGACTTCACGATGCCCCTCTCTCTTTCTTTGCTCGCACTCTCAAGACCTTCGTCCATTTCTTTGACTTAGCTTCTGAACTCTTTACCGCCCCAGTCGGCTGCGCAGCGGACCGAGACCTGCTTGTCGCCTGTTCGATTTAGAACGAACCCCGACGACGGCATCGTCCGCTCCCCCCATTAACACAAGTCTGCGAACTCAGGAACCGCCTTCAGTGCATCCGCGTCACTAGCCCAGACATCATTGATACCATGGCAACTCCCACTGATCAGACCCCGAACAACTCTGTTCACTTCAGCCAGAAAGTATTCCCTTAATCGGAGCAAGGAAAGCGTTCCTTTTTTTTTTCTTTTTTCTACTTTTCTACGACACACTTAAGGTCTCGCCGCCTTGCTACGTTTCCCAGCGAAACACAAGCAGAAGCAAAGAACCTACTCCGGTTCCAGAGGTCTTTTTTTTTTTTTTTTTTTTTTGGTTTTTTTTTTTTTTTTTTTCCTTTTTTTTTTTTTTTTTTTTTTTTTTTTTTTTTTTTTTTTTTTTTTTTTTTTTTTTTTTTTTTTTTTTTTTTTTTTTTTTTTTCTTTTTTTTTTTTTTTTTTTTTTTTTTTTTTTTTTTTTTTGTGGAGCTCTCCCTCCCCGCAAGGAGAATACCAGCGAAGCGACAAGCCCCCAACGACGCAATTTCACCCATGTGCATGATAATTTGGATTCACTGTTACAACGAAGAAAAACGACGCAGGCACATCACACTCGTCCTACCTCCAAACACCCGAACCCAGAACTTCCTGGTGGCCACCTCGATGTTTCGAGCCTCCAACGCAAGAAACTCGGAGATTACACATTTCCTCTGCACTCGATAGGACGCACAATCACCATTGCGATACGCAATACAGCAGATACCGCCAGCCCCCAGATCTGAAATAGATCCATTTCGAAGACAGATCGAACCAAGGAGAAAGCTGAACACAAGCCGCACAGAACCCAAAACCTCCGCACCCACTGAACACCAGGCGTCCGCAAACCTGAAACACCAGCAACCAACACAGCAAAGACATGTCAACCGACTCAAAGAGCAGCCCCCCGAAAGGCAATAAAGTGAATCTCCATACTCTAAGCGATTCCAAAGGACAGCCGCCCTCCCTAAAGCGCAACATTTCCATCAACACATTTGATGATTGTATTCGCATCCTAGCTGAAGGGCGCCTTCGCAAACATCTCGAAAAAGCGATCAAGTATGTTCTCCTCTCACCTATGCCGCCGGAAGAACTAGACGTCCATTAGCGAAAGCCAATCTTCGAGCGAGAATTGGAAGCCAGCCAGAATGCCGACCTAAAGGAAAACAGGCCAGAAAGCGCATCACCACTTTCATTGGCAAAACTCCCCCAGCGGGATTCAGACTGACGATTTCAATTGAGCCCGGACGGCCCCCGAGAATCATGCACACGCCAGCCTCATCCGCACCCCTGCAATGGAGATCTTTTTTTAATAGCTAAGTCAAAGTAGCGCGCGAGATCTCGACATCCTGTGCTATGATTCCAGCAAATTCCGCATCGACCTCATACACTCCACCGAATTACATAGCGCTTCATCGCCGAACAGCCGCCTTTTACTTCTTCAAAGACTCCCCTCACATCAGTAGCCCAGCCAAAGATATCCGAAAACCCTGCCCGTCGCTCAGCGGAAAACAGCTCTATAACGCATGCAGAACGCTCTGCACAATGCTTTGGTCGAGCACCATGAATTATGAACCCGACATCTTCGGATCAGGCCAGCCACACAGGGACGTTTCAAATTCAACCTGAAACATGAAGCCCTCCACACTCTGGATCCAGCCCGTCGCAGAATTCAATGCTGTGAGCCCACAGGACGTCTTTCAGATGCCCAAAGGCAGGAATACCGAAAAACCGCTGCCAAGTGTTTTCAGCATAAAAATTACGCTGGCAACACAGGCGGCACATCATCCAGGAGATCCTGCCCCAAACACAAGGCGAACGCCCAAACGTGTCCCTCACCAGCTCTCCTCCTCCACCGAATCGCCTCAATCAGAGACACTAGAAGAAACGACCTCGAACGAATCAGCCGCCAACGCATCTAGCCGGCCCCGCTATTCTGAAAGCATCATTCCAGCCTCGAAGAACGCCGAAGCGTTGAATTACCCTCAAGGAAGCTCTGAATCCGATGCGCCCCTGTTTTTAACGCAATCGCCGCGACGCCAGAATAGCCGGCTTTGAGCCTCCCAGCCTATCCATTGAACAGTTTGCACTCCGACTCCGCCACTATTCCGTAAATTCAAAATCAATAACAAACGCAATTTCCCCATTACTGCCCCTGCCCCCAAACGACCCATAAAAGCCCCTGGAAATTCTGCCCTCTATGCAATTGTGGAGCAGAAGGAAACTTCAATTGACGAACAAATATCGAAAGATCTACCAAAGAAGCCCATTAAACAACCAATAGAGTTCAAGACCGCCTGATAGGAAACAATCAATACAGAACGGATTAATCCACTCATCCCCCCCCCCCCCCCTTTTCCCCCCCCCCCCACCTCGTCTCAACTACTCTATGAAGGAAGACATCACAAAAATGCCGCCCTATGGCATCACCAATCTAGACGCGGATCAGGCGATAATCCTTCACTGCTCCGAATACCGATGGTTAGAACAACATAACCTACGATTGATTCGCGAAAGATTTTCTTTTTTTTTTTTTTTCTCTTTTTTTTTTTTTTTTTTTTTTTTTTTCTTTTTTTTTTTTTGGTGTGTGTCTTCTTGTTTTTTTTTCTTTTTTTTTTTTTTCCTTTTTTTCCTTTTTTCTTTTTTTTTTGGGTGGTTTTTTGGTACAACCCTTCAAATGCCGATGATGATTCCATGAAATGACACCCAACCTATCTGGCGCCATCCCGGCATTGGACAACCGACAATGTGGAGAAGACGAATATCTGGATCAGCCCGTCTGAAAACATCGCGCATCACAGGCACTTGAACATCCAATTGTGATAAAAGAGCACGAACGCGCCAATAGCTTCTACCATTCCGACATACACACCCCTCCCCGCACGTTCCCACCCCCCCCTTTTTTTTCCTGCCAGACCTAGAAAGCTTCCAAGCGCGTTTTACCATTTTCCCCCTCACTTTCTCGATCCATGCGGATCATGCCACGATTGAACTCAAAACACGGAATTTACGCCGGAAGTCAACACAGACTCCTATCAACCTTCTTATTCCACTAAACGCAACATTCCACCCCCTCGATGAATTCGATCTCACAGGAACCTAGCCCCTCCAACTTTAAAGGATACACATTCTGCCACCAGATCTAAATCACCACAAGCATGCCTACTTTTTCTTCGTCTCCTAAAAATTCCGAGCGGGGACGCCCCCCACTTCGACCTTTTAGGGACTATCTGATACCTAAATGAGTGGCCGAATTAAACACTGCTACCCATTACCACTTAGTCTCTGATTTAATGACGAAAATTAGAAGGCCGCACATTATTTTACCAAACTCTGATCTGCCCGCTGGGCGGA
Organism: Amanita subjunquillea; assembly: GCA_020011035.1. Classification (NCBI taxonomy): domain Eukaryota; kingdom Fungi; phylum Basidiomycota; class Agaricomycetes; order Agaricales; family Amanitaceae; genus Amanita; species Amanita subjunquillea. The sequence continues at coordinate 135,838 of JAEBUT010000028.1, forward strand.
TACACAACGTCGAATCATACGAAGGTGACGATGGAAAGCAGCATCATAACAACCTCGAGGATTGTACGGAAACCCCCCAACAGTATACGTTTCTTCTGGTCTTCAAATTTCCCCATCAACGTTCCCCCAAAATCGCTTTGCTGACCACGACTACTTCCAGGATCTGCTAACCGATAGGATGGCTCGTCATTACTATGGACGATATCTTCCGACCCTTTCTCTGTTGCAAAACCAAAAGAAGTTACCAATGCTTGCAGAGCGTAATACAGAACTTGCCGTTTTTGAATCGCCTCACTCGCGCATCAATGCCCTTTTTTTTCCCCCCTCCTTTCTTGAAACCTTCTGCGAAAACATGCCCATTCTGCGTTCAGAAGTCGCATTTCTTCGCGCATGTTCTCATTACACCTGGTACCACATTCAAATGGATCCAGGTTACACTGCAGGAATTTACCGCGGCGGCCCCAACACAACAACGGTTTAAACAGTCAGATCCTTCCTTGGATTTGGACCCCTTCTTTTTCCCCCTTTTTTTTTATTTTCGCAACTCGTTTCTTTGGCAACGTTCTGCCTCCATAAGCGACGACCATTGACAGCCGATCTCACCAAGAAAAGGTCTTACTCTTGACTGCGCACGGACCACTTGTCGACAGCATTTGAGGAGCTTAACAACAAGTTCCTCCATGCTTCTCCGTTTTACGCATGCCCGACCCCACTCGACCCTTTATCCCTCCCGACGACGCCTCTACAACAAAGCTACTGGAGCAGCCTGCCCTTAAATCAGCAATACTCAACCGCGAAAACACTTCATCCATGGGATTTTCTGTCGCATGCCTTATCCGCCTTACCTGACCGAATTATTCTCAGCACGCTTTATTCCCCATCGAGAATTACTAGGCAAATCATTAAAGGCTTACAGTGCCCCCTCACTGGCCCGAAATTTCTCCTCCTCTTCCCTACTCGTGCCATTCGCCACATTTCTATAGTGCTTTTCACCTTCGTTGCGATCCATTTTTAAGAAATCCCCTTCTTTTTCTCATTTTTCTCTATCACGTCACCCCACCCACGATTAATCACACTGCGTCCCCAACGCCACGATCCCGGTACCCTGATGTCTTCTAGACCATTTCGACTTGAAAACTACTGACCACAACACACTTTGTCACCTTGCACCCTCCCCTTCAAAATGTTCACGATAGCCACAGATGTCACCATCTTCCCTCCCCCTCGACGACCCTCGATCCACATCCCTCCCCCTTTTTCCCCCAACGGCGCGCGATTTGCTCTACACGATAGACCCTGTTGACTCAATGTTGCTTTTTCTTTAGACCAACCAAAATTTTTTCCCACCCTTGCTTCTTCATCCCCCCCCCTCGCTCTTTTTCTCCTTCCCCCCCTCATTCCTTCGCCCACCAGATACTTGCCCTAAGACATTAAGAACCGCCTTCCCGTCACTCGACAGCTTTGACGAACAATTATTCGAACGTAATTGATACTTCTTACCTCAACTCGCTCCCACCAATTAAATCCAAACCAGGCATCCTGGCGTTTTTGTTTGATGGAATCATTCGACCCACATTGATAAGCATACTATCCCGGATAACGCGAACACTCAGGCACGCAGCTCCCCGATCACAGACAGTTCAGAATCGCTCACCTCTGGACCCCTGGACGCATGAAAACTCTTTGCACTTCTCCAACGCGCATTACTCGGCTAGCCTCGCTCCAGGCAATGTATGTGGTCCATGTCAATGAAATGTATTACTGTTGCCGCCACATTGTCCACATCAGATGAGATAAGTAAATACTCACTGCCCGCTTACACGCTGGTGAGCCTTGCATTACCTTTGGACATCCCAGGAGGTTTCGAGCCCGCCCTTTTCATGACAAGTCCCAAATAGATTCTGCATTTTACAATCTTCCGTATCGCAAGACGGATATTGTCATATCTGATCCTTTGGCTACCTGTTGGACCATTTTCGTCTCGTACTGAGCGTCTACGCTTAATTCTTACTACTCTTGCCAAGACGCCTAATTATCATCGACGGTTGCTAGGACAACAGCTGCTATTCTATTTCACATTTCTCAGCCGGATATTCACCGCTTTGGACTACACGATATACTCATCTCAGATTCGAGGAGCGCCCGAGTTCTCTCAGCTAACGTCTGTCCGAGGAATATTAGATAGAAGTCTAGGGATTCGGTCACAGAATTGAGCACAGCCTTATTATCGCTATCCTGATCTATTGATGTTGTCCGTATACAGTCAGTAACGCGTTCTCCATGAACTACGACGTCTACCTGTTGTTTCTTCTTTCGACCATTTTGTCGGCTGAACGAACCCCATCGATGGAACACAGTTTACTTTTCCCCAATCTGCTGATTTGTCCCCCAATAACGACCTCACGACTCCAGTTACAGCCTCCCCGTTCCAACTCATGGTACGGACACAAACCCCGCTTGCATTCCCAACCGCTGTACAACAATATGACACTCACCCGCCCGAAGCACGCCTACAATATTCCGAAAAGCCAGAGAAGCAAGCGGCTAGTGCCACGATGTTAGCATTAGACAGATGGTTGCGCCGACGAATCAGGACAAAGCAATCCAAATCTCGTACACGGATGATACAGTCTTTGGCGACATAGACAACCTCAATATCCATCTCACTGCACTCCCTTTTTTTTTCTTCCCTTTCCCTTCCCCTTCGGGAATAACCCCTCTGCGCCCCTCATACGGAGGAAGGACCCTTTTATCGTTCTAACCACAGTCCTATGCGACCTATTGAACGCTATCACGGCCTCACCGTTACCCTGAAATTCCGCAATTCTGCCGCTATTTCCCCAGTACTTTATACTACTATTCAACTCCTCTCCTCTCGCCCATATGTTACCCCCAGGACGACTGAAATTACTACATGCCGACCCTAAGGTACTTTCCCCTGATCCAGCCCCCTGATCTCGTAACGCCGACACGAAGAGTTGTATAGTGGAAGCGATGTCTTCACTACATTCGAAACCCGCCGGAAGTCGGATTTCATCTCACCATATCTGGGTTAGCTCTGAGAAATGGCTCCGGCTCCGTAATAGCACCACTTCCTGGCGAACCCAGATGAATGCTAATGCAATGCGTCTGCGCTCGTGTGAAAATGCAAGTATAATGCTCAGAAGACTCCAACGGCTCGCTCATGTTATTAAATCCACCATCGTTTTCGCTATCGCATGCCTGTCCCGTTCCTCCCATATCGTCCAATTACAACTACACATCTCGCATTTCTTCACACAACGTAGAGATGTTGTTCCACTCACCCAAGGCCGCATTACTTGTACCCGACTACCCTACGATAGGCTTCAAAGTCTAATGAATTGCATTCGCTGTGCCCCCCTTCCTTATCTCCTCCGATCACTATCATCCTTAGTTATTAACCAATTCACCTCGACGACATGTCACACTTCGTCCGAACCCTAGCAACCCGTATTAACTTCCTCCAAGACTCCCCCTAGACTTTCTAACGCGACATGCCGATCTTGCCCATTACCTATCAGGCGTCTAGTGTTGAACATTTCCACTTTACAATGCTCCGATTGCCCTAGTATTGCTCGCCCGAACTATTCTTTTGACTCGCGGTTACCTTGTTTAGACTGTGTCCAGAACGAGTTACTTAGTCGCCACTAATTTTTATATTTCCTCACGGGGGTAATTACGGGCGGGGCGCTTTTTATTTTTCCTGTGTCACCCTACCTCCCGCTCGCCCTTGGGAACAGCCCTTCAAATTGGCACATCCAAACGACGTATTTACACCATAACGTCGTTTATACTAGATGAGATATGACACTACTTATACTATTTGCCTTCGGAACCCGTCTGAAGCGACACTATATTACGAGTCCCAGCAAAGAACATATGCGATATAGCCTGTTCTTAGTATCCGGTCACTCTGTCAGCGCTATCCGCAATTCTCCAGCACTGCAAATCGTTCCCGTCAACTCTTCAATAGTCAGACCCGTCTAGCCCCGCAGCGCAAATTTACCGCTCCCTTAGTCAGTTATCTTCGGAATCTTTTGGATATAATGCCCTTCCACCTCTTTTTCTTTTTTTCCAGACGCTTTTTCTACCTTTCGATCTCCCACGCCCCCCACCCTTCGCTATTTTCCCTTATTTTTTGCCACAGGTGCTTGCTTATCTCCCTCCCCCCACCTCCTCATACTTTTCCAAATTTTCACCAGGACAAGTATTCGCTTGTCCCCAGGATTTCTCGCTCCCTCTGATTTTCTGAAACCAGACACCACCCCTCCCTTTTTTTTTTCTCTTGTACCAGACACAAACCCTGAGAATGAATCTCCATCACTACCAGGGATGAGCTAAGCGAATAGAAGAGTCTGATGAAGAGCTCGAATATGTTCCCAGCATCAGAGCATCCACATTCACTTATCGGGCCCCGGATGGAGAACTCCGAACTGTCAGATGGGATGACGAAGCCTTCGATTGAGCATAAAAGGACGCCTTTGGCAGTGCTAGATCTCTAACTTCATACGCTTATACAAATGTCTTCCTTCACCATCGTCGCCTACTTTGCCGCCCTCGCCTTCGCCCTGTTGGTCACTGCATGTGGCCATTATTATATTGAACCAGTGGATCTCCTTTCGCCCTTCGTCGCCGCCGCCCATGACTTTCCCATCGAGGTCTTCGTCGAGACCCATGTCACCATCGACGACTTCGATTTCGCCGACCTCCCCGAGTTGCATGAACACCCTGCAGAACTCATAGAACCTACCACCGCCATCACTACACCTCCCATCGTCGTCCGCCCTCGTAACGCAATGTTGCAAAACGTCAGCGATAGCCTCGCTGAACTACTCGTCATTTATAACCAGTTCGCCGAACCCCTTGGGATTTCGTCACAGGGCTCACCATCACCACCGATCCCCCCTCCCCTTACTCTCGAAGAAAGGGATTCAGCACTAGCGCAGGCAAACAACTGCAGCTAGCAGTACGAAGTCTCTCCATGGCGGGGCTGAGACAGCAGCCGCAGATCTAGGCAACATTGTCACCTGGCTCGAGTCGCGGCAGGATCACGCTTGGACATCCGCATGGTAGAAGTCGGTGACTTCTCGCATACAAAGGGGGTAATGTTCAGTTCCTTCTCGTTTCGTCTCTCTTGTTTCATATAACGTTTCATATCCATCATTTCTCCTTATACTGCGCATCGTATTGCCTGGACGCTATCTCCTTTTATAGCTACCTTCATGTTTCCTTTCTTAGGTAGTTAGCGTTTCATTCCTTTTATGTTTCCTTTGTTCTCAAAACGTATATAAACCCCATGTACAAGTAGAGTAACTCTAGTTTCCAACTTAGACGAGTTTTGCTCTCAACTTCAATCGACTTCGACGCTCTTCTTTCTAATGTGCAGTAATTGATTGATTAAATGCCAAGAAGTGCCCATCCACTTGATCCACTGCATCTTGTCAAATCTCCCATTAGAATCATCTGGTTCATCATGAGCATGATAACCTACCTTGTTGGATCGGGATATTCTGACACCACTCCAGGTCATTTCTCCTACTTGTGATGCCCACTTCCATGTACTGGAAGAATGTTGCCTTGAAGGCAGTCGTCAACCATCCCCCAGAAGATATTGTATATGCTGTATTCACAGAGTTTCTGATGCAGCTTAAAACCCCACAAGAATGCTTTGTCATCTACCCACAGCTGTCATTGAAGTGGAAGCTGTATGCAGAGCAGGATAAACGGGCAGAGGTTCCCGATGTTGGTGTTGGAAACTTTACTCTCCCTGGCACATCTCCCACTTTCAAATTATGCTTTGGTGTTGAAGCCAAAATATCTACAGAGGGGATGCAATCCTTACCGTCTCCTTCCACCATCCTTGCCCATGATGACGTCATCACAGCTTTCCACCAACTTTTCTTCCAGGCAAAGAATCAAGCAAAGGTGGCAATCAAGAATAGTTACCCCATTACTAATAATAGGGTTGATTGGATATTGCTTGTCAGCCCTTACTGGAGACCATGCATGTTTGGGCCATTCACAGAAGTATGGACTGCGGAATTGGACAAATCGTGGTCCATCACTGGCTACCATGCATGCTGGTGCATTGGTGACGCAGCCAATGCATGTCACACATTGGCAATGTGTCAGCAATGCACGTTTGCTCCGCAAAACTGGACAAAATATAGTGATCATTGATGATCTCAAATGATCATCTGCACTCATCTCATTTCATTGTGCCTCATCCAGAACAGCCATGATCACCAGTGATCATTGATGAATATCAATTTGTTATCATGAACCATAGTGAGCAGACATGAGTCAACTGTTAACAGCTTTTGCCATCTGAACCCATTTCTTCCTGATTGGTCATTGACAACAGTGAGCAAATGTGAAACAATGTTAGTGAGCAGCCCAGTGGTCTGTAGCACAACTGTGGATGCTCGTGAGGGATTCATGAACATGATTGATCATTGAGGATCAATAGTGAATTCATTCATGATCATTTTGCTGATGATTGGGCCATAGTGACTTATATACAAGTTTGCATACTTTCTTTCACCTATATACAATCAAATAAGGTCTAGAGCTCAGAGCTTGTGTGTGTGTCCTCTCTGTTGGCATCGTAACCATTGTTGTGCTCAACACTGGTGATGTCGTGGCTGTACTGACCAGTAAGGCACAATGCATTGGTGTCATTGTCCTTGTTGTTGTGTCATAACTGGCATTGTGCCTGGTGCTAGTGTCATAATACAAGACACCAAAACACACTACCTGGGCACCATTTTCCTCCATGTCAGGATCATAGCTGTTGTCACTTTCGATGCCAGTAATGTTTTGGTTATTGAGATGATTTGCTGAGTTAATGGTGCCTGGAACTAATAAATCAGCATGTCGAGTGGGATATGAGCTTGTGACAGTGCAGTAGTGATCACCAATGATCATTAATGGCCACTTGTGGTCAACAATGATTCAAATTTGAGTAAAACGTTATCTACATATAAGATCATTATGTAGTATGTTTGATTCATGAGCACCTTTGCAGATAAGAAAGTAGGCAATTAGAATGGACCATGAACTATCACTTCTGTTCACTAGTGTACATGCTCATTAATCATAATCCATGATGAACACAGGTGATAACAGACAATCACTGAAGATCATTGATGATCATCTACATTTTTCCTTCCAAAAACAGTTTTGTCCAATTTCATGGCACATAATGCATGTCATGTGTTGTCGACACATTGACCATTCCACCACCAAATTCTGTCAAACACCAGTGGCCACAGGTTGTCCACCCAGACACAGGTGTTAAAGGCAACAATATTGCCATTTCCAAGGTGTTACAGTTCTCTTTTCATTTCATCTTCCTGTCTCAGTGGACTGTCTCATATCTATCATTACTACTCACTGACTGCACATCATACAGCCCGGACACTATCTCCTTTTGTAGTTACCTTCATGTTCCTTTCTCAGGTAACCACAGCCTTATTCCCTTTTTCCATTGTTCTCCAAAAGTATATAAACCCATGTACTGTAGAGTAACCTCAGTTCCAACTTGGACAAGTTTTGCTCTCAACCTCACTTAACCTCAATGCTCTCTTTCCTCATTGCTCTTCAGACCTTTGTCATTGTTTGACTTAGCATCTAGACTCTTTGTCCAGTGGCTGGGAGCAGACCGAGACTCTGCTTGTCACTGTTGACTTAGAACGAACCAACAACAAGGGCATCATCCATAACACAAGTTGGAACTCAGGAACCACTCAGTGCATCATCACTAGCCAGACACCATTGATACCAGAACCTCCCAGATCAGACCACCAAATGACTCTGTTTGTTACAGACAGAAGTACTACCTTAACTGAAGAGAAGTCTACTTATCTACAACAAACAAAGGGTGGTACTACGTCTCAGGAACAAAGAAGAAGAACCAACTGGTTCCAGAAGAATTCTTCGAAGGAGAATATCAGGAAGGAGACCACAACAACAAATTACCAGGAGAAATGTGGATTCACTGGTACAACAAAGAAAATGAGACAGAAGACCAACTATTTTTGCCCCCAAACACCAAACCTGAACTCACTTGGTGGCACAAGTTTTGAGTCAACAAAGGATTAAGGGATTACTCCTTCTTCACATTCAACGAACAAACAACAACCAGGTGGAACAAATACAGAGAATAGCAACAGATCAAGATAGATCTAGCCTTTGGGGGATGAACCAAAATGAGGAGAAAACTCGAAACAAGGCACAGAACTGAAACACAAACCCAGAACACAGGATCCGAGACCTGAAACACCAAACCCAAAACAAGAACAGGAAATGTCAGATGACAAGGAAACATCTTTAAAAGGAATAAAGGGAATATCCATTAAGGAATTCAAAGGACAGCACTCTAAGGTGAAACACTTCATCAATACATTTGATGACATCTTTGATCTTGATGAAAAACACTTTGAAACATCAAAGAAGTGAATCAAATATGTTCTCCTTCATTTAGGGGAAGAACTAGACAATTGGAAAGCCAATCTTCAAGGAGAATTAGAAGCAGCAGAGGCAGCTAAAGGAAAATCAACAGAAAGTGCATATGCACTCTCTTGGGATAGCTATACTAGCTTCAAGAGACAATTCTTGAATGATTGGGGAGAATCAGACAGCACAGCAAGAACCCTGAATGATCTAGATAAAGTCAAAGTGGGCAGAGATATTGACATCCCTGCCTACATTCAGAAATTCAGATTGCTCATACACTTCACCAGAATTACTGGATTCATGGCACAGCACATCTACTTTTGTAAAGGACTCCCTGCATCAGTTGCAGCAAAGATCATTGAAAACCCCACAGTTGTCAATATGGAAACAGCTTATGATGCTGTGGAGTGCCTGCATAATGCCTGGGAGACCCTGAAACTGATAAACTGATCTTCTGGATCAGGAGATACAAAAAGGCATTTCAAATTTAACCAAAACCAAGGGCCCTCTGCATCAGGATCAAGGGGAATCAATGCTGTAAGCACAGGATGTCTTTCTGATGCCCAAAAGGAGGAATACCAGAAAACTGGCAAATGTTTCAGATGTGGAACACATATCCAGGGACTGTCCAAACAAAGGGAATGCCCAAAAGTCATCCTACAAGCCCTCCCCTCCGAATCACACAATTAGGGCAATAGAGGAAATGACCTCAAATGAATCAACTGCCCAACACATTAGGGCCTTGTTGAAAGAACTCCCTGATGAGGAACATGAAAACACCCTCCAGGAACTTCAATCCAAGGGTTTTTAAGAAGGAGATGCCAGGAAGCAGTTGATGCCTCCACCACAATTAAACAGTTAGCACTTGACTCTGTAATCATACAATCCAATAATAACAAATGGATTTCCATTACTGTGCAAACAACCCATAAACCCACTGAAATATCTGCTCTCATCAATTGTGGAGCAGAAGGAAACTTCATTGATGAACAAATATCAAAAGATCTACCAAAGGAACCATTGAAACAACCAATTAAAGTTAAAAACGCTGACGAACAATTAATCAAAATGGAATGATCACTCATCATACTTGCCTCACCTATTCCATCAATGGAAAGACACAACAATTGGTTATGGATCACCAATCTAGGCAATCAGGAAATAATCTTTGGAATACCATGGTTAGAGCAGCATAATCCAACTATCAACTGGCAAACAAAGACCCTCCAAATGGATGATGATTTAGAAAATGCCAAACCCATTTGGTGCATGGCATTAGATACTCAACAATGGGGAGAAGACAAATACTGGATCAGGGTAAAAACATCAGCATTGTTACAGTTCCTCTTCATTTGTCTCTCATTTCAGTGGACTACTTCATTTTCATTGTTACTATTCATTGACTGCACATCGTACAGCCCAGATGCTCTCTCCTTTCATAGTTACCTTCATGTTTCCTTTCTCAGGTAACCACAGCCTCATTCCCTTTTATGGTTTCTATTGTTCTCTAAATGTATATAAACCCATGTACTGTAGAGTAACCTCAGTTCCAACTTAGACAAGTTTTGCTCTCAACCTCACTTGATCTTGATGCTCTCTTTCTTCATTGCTCTTCAGACCTTTGTCATTGTTTGACTTAGTGTCTAGACTCTTTGTCTAGTGGCTGGGAGTGGACCGAGACTCTGCTTGTCACTGTTGACTTAGAACAAACCACAATGAGGGCATCATCTGTAACACAAGTTGGAACTCAGGAACCGCTTAGTGCATCGTCACTAGCCAGACACCATTGATACCAGAACCTCCCAGATCAGACCACCAAACGACTCTGTTTGTTACAAACAGAAATACTATCTTAATTGAAGAGAAGTCTACCTTTCTACAACACACAAAGGCTGGTACTATGTTTCAGGAACAAAGAAAAGGAATCAACCAGTTCCAGAAGAATTCTTTGAAGGAGAATACCAAGAAGGAGACCCTACCGACAAATTACCAGGAGAAACTTGGATTCAGTGGTACAACAAAAAGAACAAAACAGAAGACCAACTATTTCAACCCCCAAACACCAAACCAGAACTTTCCTGGTGGCACGAATTTCGAGTTAGCAAGGAATTAGGAGACTACACTTTCTTTGCATTTGACAAGGGAATAAACACCAGGTGGAATGAATACAGAGAACAAAATCATTGAAAACCCTGCAGTTGTCAATATGGAAACAGCTTATGATGCTGTGGAATGCCCTCGTCATGGTTTGTTCTAAGTCAACAGTGACAAGCTGAGTCTCGGTCCGCTCCCAGCCACTGGCCAAAGAGTCTAGATGCTAAGTCAAATGATGATGAAGGTCTGGAGAGCATTGGAAAAGAGAGTGCTGAGGTCAAGTGATGTTGAGAGCAAAACTCATCTAAGTTGGAACTGAGGTTACTCTACAGTACAGGAGTTTATATATGCTAGAGAGCAATAGGAAACATAAAAGGAAACGAGGCTGTAGCTATCTGAGAAAGGAAATATGAAGGTAACTACAAAAGGAGATAATGTCCTGGCTGTACAATGCACAGTCAATGAGCAATAATGATGAATATGAAATGGTCCACTGGAATAGAAGGATGAAATGAAAGGGAACTGTAACAGCCTGCACAATGCTTGGGAGACTCCGAAACTGATGAACCAATTTTCTGGATCAGGAGATACAAAGGAACATTTCAAATTTAACTGAAACCAGAGGCCCTCTGCATCCAGATCAAAAGGGATCAATGCTGTAAGCACAGGATGTTACGATTTCTTATTTCCTTTATTTTCTTTGATTATATAATGGACATAGCCACAGGAGGGTTAGGTCAGCAAGGCACGGATGGCTGAGTCATCGGAAGCCATGAGGGAGAGGTCATATGATTGACTCATGGAGGACATGAGGCAAAAGGTATATAAGGAGGGGTTAGTAGGTAGTGTACCTTAGCCTTACGATTGTTTGTGTCATACCACACAGCAACTATCGCTCTTGCTCTCTCTTTCTCTCTCTGACTCAAACCTTGAGGTTGTGTGGAACTGACGTTCTAACATAATTGTAAGGCTTCATACCTCACCGTTTGACTCAACAGCGACGAGCACGCCTTGCTCATCGTTGCACGAGGCGAACCGTTTTCAGTTACTTTCTGTCAACATCGTTCCACGTCTTGGACAACATCGACTTGTTCTTTTCTTGGCGACAAACGGCTTTGTTGACAGAGTATGCCCTTGGCTGTAGAGGCAGCGTCGGCGAGTCACAAAGTGCGGTGATCGAAAACCTTTTGGTCTAGGCAACACAACAGACAGGAGGAACCTTTGGTTCTACAAGGTGTAGGTGCACCTGTACAACCCGAGCCTGTTTGCGGTTGGTCAACAACAAAGACAATCTACTAGGCGTGTCGTGTATCAAGGGTGTACAGTCTGGGGATACCAATAACATATCAATTCTTTGAATTGAGCATGAGGACACCCCCAGTGAAGTCCCGGGCACCACGTCTCTTAGGTCATTCTGTTGGATGACTCCCCCTTTGCCGACATCGTCTCAACTGAGATTGTCACCCATACAGCCGAGTGAACGGACTGTTGTCTACTGTGCTGAGATGTAGAAAAAGTTGAATATTTTTGTTACAGAAAACACACGCCTAACACAAGGCATTCTGCGGATTCATTACATCAGCGAATCTAATCTACCTTTATCATCACACCGTCACATGTTTCATCAAGTCATGATGGAACAAACTTTCCGTTATGTGTTGCCATTTGCAAACATGATGTTGACCGAGATTGGAGTTGCCTTTGAGGCAGAATGGGCGCAAGGATGCACATTAGTCAAAAAGGTTTCGAAACAGGTCGCCACCATGGTGGATAGGCGACAACATGATGCTCACGTCAGAGCATACTATCGTTGGTGCAAGAACCAGCGACGAGAGAAACGAAGGCTGCAGCGTGAAGCTCAGCATGAGGCAGAACGACTCGAGGAGGCATCAATCCGTGAACAAGAGGAGGCATGGCAGGTGCTCATGGAGGAGAAGCGCGAGAAGCTGCGTTGTCAATGGCGGCTTGAGGAGGCTGAGCATCAAGAGGCGCTAAACTACCAGACGCTGGTAGATTTATTAAACACCATGGAGTTGGGCTCCGTAATCCGAAAAGCATTGTTTGACATGCCGTCAAACATCCAACTCTTGACGAAGGGTTGGAACATGATCACGTTGAAACACGAGGGGTTGGTTCTGTCAGCAGAAGAACGGAACCGATTAATGCACGCGCTGAACGGCAATATCATGAAGCCGCAACAGTATAAAACTAGTTTGAGCTCAACCTGGTACTCGCCATATGATAAGACAAAGCGAGTATATACCATTCATAAAGCGGAACCAATCACTCCCAAAGATTACAAAGGATTGGGGATGCTTAACCGCAAAACGTTGAGCCTGGATTACTTTTTACCAGCTTGTGGTGAAGAGACGTTGAAGGAGCAGACGCGGCAAATCAAGAAGTGGGCAGACAAGGTCAAGGCCAAATTACCTGGGAAACCGGGTCATTATAAACAAACGGCGTCAGAACCTTGGAGACAAAAGGGATATTGCTATATGTACCTTTTTGAACCAAAGTACTACGCAAAGTATCAATGGCTGAGCTATCCAACCATGGCGGAGGTTGCGTCATGGGCTCATATCTTAAGGAAGCCCCACGTTAGATTCGCACTGAGGAATGGGGATGAGAACAGAGTTTATCACATATACCCAGGAGACGAAATTCTACTTGAAGAAAATTGCACAATATGAGTAGAATTGACGTATGACTGGGAAGACGTTGATAAGTTTGTGGAAGACTACTGGTGGAAGAAGATCACTCTTGGCGCAGCCAAGAATGATGAGGAGGTTGTTTACCCAAGACGGATGTATGCACAGGCGGTACAATCAAATCATTTCCAGGGAGCTGGCAGACGAGTCATGTGTCAGTTCACAACAAATTGGTTTGGCGAACCGTTGGGTGATTGGTTCAATGAAGAACTCAGGGAGGAAATGCGAATGAGACTTGAAACAGTACACCCACCCAGCTATATCGATATCACGAAGTGGAACCAACAGGTACAACATGCTAGTAAAAAGGTGTTGCCACCTAAAGGATTCACTGGATCAGGGCCGGAGACACCGGGTCTTTGCTATCTTCGATTATTCAAAAAACAGTATTGGTGAGCATTTGCATGGCCATATAATCTGTCTTGGGGGGGAAATAGCGGCATACGAAAGGGACATGAGAGACCCTGACGCAATGGTAAAAGTAACCTTCAATATGAGGGGAGGCAAAATTCCATGTAGAACGAGATGCATGGGGACAGGGAGTGGATGAGATACTGGAGAAGTATGGAGGGGACAAGTCGGTCCAGCAGCATTACTTGGTTGGGTTCAACATCATGAACACGATCATTCAGGCAATGGTGGGACTCATCACAGTGGCTGTAGGCATTTTCGGACATGCAGCAAGTGCAACTGCATGGAACGCACGTACACCAGTTGAACAGGCGGAACAAGGAAGAGCACTCGCAGATGTAATAAATCAATTAAACACTGCTCTTCATCCACTGCGCGACCCGGTTCCAACGTTGAAAATGGAAATGCCAGAGGCGTATGAGGGAGACCCAAAAGAAATTGTGGCATGGTTACGATCAATGGAGAGCTACTTCAATCTTGTCAAAGTAAAAGATCCGAAGCAGCAGATGATGATCATACTGCAAAGAGTGAAGAAGGGGATGGACAACCAAGCCGGCAACTGGGCTGCAGCAAAGACAATGGAGCAGGCAGAATTTGAGGCAGAAATAGCCACAAAAAACCCGCTTCCACAAATGCAGACATTGGTAGCACAGTTGGGAAGATCATTGTCATATGCAGAGTGCAGAGAAGGAATAAGGGCAGCAGATGGATCATGGGCAATGGAGCTGTTTCAAAATCCACCACCATTCGACCACTGGGAGGATGTGAAGGCAAAGATGAAGGATTTCTTCCTGACAACTGAAACCCGTGATAATGCAACACACAAAATTAGCATGCTTAAACAAGGTTCTCGAAAAGTCAAGGACTACATTATCGAATTCAGAAGCATTGCTATGCTCACAGGCTATAATGGAATCGCATTGGTCATGCATTTCCGTCAAGGCCTTAACCCAGCATTAGGACGGCGAGTGGTGGAAATTGGAATGTTGGATGGAGCGCGGAGTATTGATGGATCTCAGACAGGAGATCTACAGCAGTGGTATGACAGGGCGTTGGCGATTGAAAAGAGCTGGAGGGATGCACAGCAGTTGTATCCAAAAACAACCATGACACAGGGAGGAAGCAGGCCGGCGCAGAATATGTCAAATAGGCAAAATAAGCCTTGGCAACAGAATCGACTGATTCAAAACCAAAATTCACTGGTGACAGCATCTACATCAAAAGACCCGAATGCAATGGATGTAGATTGTCGACAAGCATCGATCACCTGTTACAATTGTGGAAAGGTTGGACATATGAAGCAGGATTGCAGGGCACCGCTGAAGGATAAGGGAAAACAGGTGGAAAAGAGATGGAACTTGGCAAGGGAATATGTCAGAGATCTGACAGAGGAGGAGAAAAAAGAAGTAGCAGAGGAGTTGGGTTTTCAGACCAACTTGTGAATAAGTGTTTCGATTCACAAGTTACAGACATTGTAAAGTACAAAGATTCACATGTAAAATTACCTGAGATTTTATATGAATGCCGTTCGCTTGTACATTGTCTGAGAAATGCACCCATAAGCGCGACTAAACAAAGGTTGACCACATGGTCAAGTCCTTGGATGGTAAGACACATTTGGGATCAACCGATGGAGACAGCCATCAAAGATGTAAAGACATGGGTTAAGAAAAACCGAGAAGAAGAAGTGGATGAGACATTGATTCGTGAACTGAATCAAATGTCAGAAAAGGATGCATTGTGGTATTTGAACCACATGAAAACAAAACCATGTCTTGTCAGGACAACAGGACAAAGACAGATGGATGTAGGGGTCATAGTGCAAACTAAGGACTTGCTACAAAACTTTGAGATAAAGGCATTAATTGACTCGGGATGCACGGCTTCATGTGTAAATAAAACATTTATTGAACAAAATGGAATAAATACACGAAGATTACCCAAATCTATTCCAGTCTTTAATGCTGACAGAACACGAAATGCGGGAGGAGATCTGGAAGAGATGGTGGAACTGAAATTACAAATTGGAGACCATTGGGAATCATTGGAATTCGGAGTTTCAGCATTGGGAAAAACGGATATGTTCTTAGGCCATGATTGGTTGAAATACCATAATCCAGAAATTAACTGGAAAAATCAATCATTGAACTTTTCACAATGTCCAGGATCCTGCTGGAAGGGATCAACAGTAAACAAACCAGAGGAGGAAATAGATCAGAATGAATGGGAAGAAGGGGATCACTTACTAGCAGTTCATATTGGAGAGGAGGAATTACATCTTCGAGCTTTTCAATCTAAAGCAATGGAAATTGCCTCTCAAAATAAAACAAAGTGTTCATTAGATGAGATTGTACCATCTCACTACCTTTCCCATTGTAAGGTCTTTGAAAAAACCACCTTTGATGAACTACCACCAAGACAACCTTGGGATCATGCAATTGAATTAGTACTGGGATCAAACCCCTTAGATTGCAAGATTTATCTGCTGAATAGGGAAGAACAGAAAGTTTTAGAGGACTTTCTCACTGAAAACCTGGAAAGTGGACAGATACGACCAAGCAAATCTCCAATGGCATCACCATTCTTTTTTGTTAAAAAGAAAGACAGGTCTTTACAACCAGTACAGGATTATCGTAAACTTAATGAGATGACCATTAAAAATTGTTATCCACTACCTTTGATATCAGAATTGATAGATAAGTTGAGCAATGCAACGATTTTCTCCAAAATGGACATCCGATGGGGATACAATAATATCCGTATTAAGGATGGTGATGAATGGAAAGCAGCTTTTTGTACAAATAGGGGGCTGTTTGAACCGCTTGTCATGTTTTTTGGCCTTACAAATTCACCCGCTACATTCCAGACCATGATGAATGACTTGTTCCAGGAGGAACTCGCTGAAGGATGGGTGGTAATCTACATGGACAACATACTGGTGTTTTCCCAGTCAAAGGAACAACACAAGAAACATGTGAACTGGATTTTGGCAAAGCTGGAGGAAAACCAATTATCATTGAAACCTGAAACATGTTACTTTGATAAGACAGAAATCAAATTTTTGGGTATGATAATTACCAAGGATTCAGTACAAATGGACCCAGCAAAAGTAAGAGCGGTAAAAGAATGGCCGGAACCTAAGAACAAACAAGAGGTTCAACAATTCCTAGAATTTGTTAATTTTTATCAACAATTTGTGAAAGGATTTGCAAAAGATGCAAAGCCTTTGACAGAATTAACTGGAAAGAAGGATTGGGAATGGGGCCCTCGACAGGTGGAAGCCATGAGAAAGTTGAAAGAAAGAATTGCAGAAGAAGCAGTATTAGCAATACTGGACAAAGGAGGACAGTTTCAAATTGAAACTGACGCATCAGATTTTGCACTAGGATCAATATTATCCCAACAGCAAAATGGCATCTGGAGACCAGTTGCATTTATTTCAAGAGCTCTAAATGAAGCTGAAAGAAATTACAAAATATATGATAAAGAAATGCTTGCTATTATGCATTCTTTATACGAATGGTTGCAATACCTAAAAGAGGCAAAAGAAATAATCGAGATCTTAACCAATCATCAAAATTTGACATACTTTCATAAACCACAAAATCTAAATTGTAGACAAGCATGATGGGTTATGGATTTACAAGAATATAATTTCATGATCAAACATAGATCTGGAAAATCAAACTCCAAGGCAGATCTGTTATCCAGGAGAGCAGGATATGAGCGAGGGGAAAGAGATAATGAGGATGTAATATTATCAAAGGAGGAATTGTTTATAAGATGGGATCGAAGCGAGATTGAAATAGAAAAATTGGAAAAAGATATCAAAAAAGTAAATAAAAGACAATGGGACAAACAAGTGGAAAAAGGATTAAAAGAGAAAAAAGAAGGTTTTGAATATGATAAAGAACAGAATTTAATAACATGGAAAGGAAGGGTTTATGTGCCAGCAGTGATAAGGTTAAGGGAGGAAATAATACAAATACATCATGATTGGGGAGTAGCAAAGACATTGGAATTAATAACATGAGGATATTGGTGGCCCAATATGGGAGAAGACATTAAAAAGTACATTTGAGGATGTAGAACTTGTCAGACTGTAAAACCCGATAGGCAAAAGCGAGCGGCGCCGTTGAATCCACATGAAATACCGGATGCTCCATGGAAGCATATATCTGTTGATCTCATCAGACCGTTACCGGAATCAAAAGGATATAATGCGATCTTGACAATAGTGGATCAATTCTCAAAAATGGTGTATTTTCTACCTACAAATACTACTATAACATCATTAGGAGTTGCCACTTTATATTGAGATCACATTTTTAAAAACCATGGAGTACCGGAAAAGATCATCAGCGATAGAGGACCACAATTTGTATCCAGATTCATGAAAGAACTCTCAGGAATACTAGGGATTAAAGGGAATCCATCCACAGCATTTCATCCGCAAACAGATGGACAAACAGAAAGAGTAAACCAGATAGCGGAACAATTGTTATCTATGTTTGTCAATGAAAATCAGGATGATTGGAGCGATTGGTTGGCAGTGACTCAATTTTGTTATAACGATTGGGAACACTCAGCAACAGGATATTCCCCATTCTATATGAATTACAGTTGTCATCCTAACAAGGGAACGGAGATTGACACAGGTAATACTACGGTGGAAGCGGTTACACAGTTTGCAGGAAGACAAGCTGAAGTATGGAATCAGGCCAGAAACGCGCTCAAAAAAGCCCAGACAGCGATGGCATTACAGTATGACAAGAGAAAAAGAACATCTATATGTTACAAAGAAGATGATCTAGTTTATGTAAATGCCGAACATTTACCAACAGTGCGTCCAACCAAAAAGTTGGGGGAGAGGTTTTTAGGACCTTATAAAATCCTTGAAAAAGTGGGACCAGCGGCTTACCAAATTCTTATCCCTGCATCCTGGAAGGTGTACAATGTCTTTAATGAGTCACTCTTGAAACCATATCACGCACCTTCTTTTCCAATACAGGCCAGCAAAAATGCAAGCCAAAAGAAGAAGCAGGAGAAAGAGAGCAACACCGGCAATTATGAGGTGGAAAAAATACTGGATAGCCAGATAAACTGACAAGGATGAGGTCAGCTGGAGTATTTGGTGAAATGGAAGAATTACCTGCTCGAAGAAGTTTCGTGGGTACCAGCGCAGAATTGCCACCATGCCAAGAGGCGTGTTGATGATTTCCATCGACTCAACCCAGGGGTGCCCAGGAGACTCCATGGGCAAGGATTAGCATTCAAACCATATTTAAACTATACACAGCCACCGGTATCTAAGAAATTATACGGGTGGGAAGATGGAAAATTTGAACGAGATTATTTGGAACGGTTGGAACAAAATTGGCAGAAGTGGAAAGGAAATCATCAAGAAGCTGAAAGAATGGATCCTGATCATGTGGAACCCGATCCTTGAAGAGGGGGTTATGTTACAATTTCTCATTTTCTTTATTTTCTTTGATTATATAATGGACACAGCCACAGGAAGGTTAGGTCAGCAAGGCAAGGATGGTTGAGTGGGAGTCACATGATTGACTCATGGAGGACATGAGGCAAAGGGTATATAAGGAGGGGTTAGTAGGTAGTGTACCTTAGCCTTATGATTGTTTGTGTCGTACCACACAGCAACTATTGCTCTTGCTTCTCTTTCTCTCTCTCTCACTCAAACCTTGAGGTTGTGTGGAACTGACATTCTAACAGATACGGCCCGAACAACAACTCCTGGGAACCTGAGTGCAATCTAAGTAATGCTGCGGACGTGTTACAAGCATATAAACTCAGAAGACAGCTATGAAATTCCATGTCTCAATATCGCAACCGCCAAACCCTCAAACAAAACATTCGTTATACGAAGAAATACTGCTCCACCCAAGGACAATACTCTCCAAAACCTTATGAAAGCTTCAAAGGACGGATCATCATGTTTCCCATTCCTCATCCTCCAATCAGCCCTTTAGAACCACCTTGATTAATCAACTTCATCCGAACCCTAGCAACTCAATTAATTGCTTACAAGACTCCCAGACTTTTTAACGAACATGCAATGCACCCACAGGGACATGTTGAAATCCCATTCAATGCCCGATTACACTACCTTCCAAAATATATGGATCTTACATTCAACCCAGAAGAACTACTGTATTATCCAGACGCAATGTCACCCTACCTCCCCATTGCCCAACAGACCTTTAAACCATACAAACAATGTATACACTAAGGCAGCCCTCCGCCGAGAAGACCCTGCACTATTTGATTTCACAGAACAGTTGAAGAATGCTAGCAAAGAAATGGAAATTTGCAGATGGGTTGCTACCTGACAATTCCCAGACGCAGTCTCAAACCTCAATAGAGTGCTTGAGAGCCTTGAATTCCTAGACGCATTTGACAGCACAGGCGGACCCACTATACCCAATTCACCCAAAAGTATTGTGCCACAGGACATTGCTCCTGAAACAAACCTTGAGACCAAAGTATCCATTACTACCAGGAACAAGTTAAACAAATCAGAAGAATCTGATGAAGAACTCGAATATGTTCCCAGCATCAGAACATCCATAACAACATACCGGTGTAACGTGCCAGTTCCGGCTACGTTGAGACCGACAGCCGAAGCGGACCGATATCCGAGATCAGGAACGGACAACGCCGAGCCACGAACCTTCGCTACGAACCGCATCATAAGGGCCGCCCCCCGCCGACTCAACGATAAATCCAATGCAGGAGGAGGAACAGGACGCGCACGGACCAATGGACTCGGTGACAAAGCATCGCCGCAGGTAAGCCTCATGTTCGAAAGTATATAAGGAATGCGTGTATGTAGTAGAGGACAGTTAATACCACTCCCTTTCTTTACTCGATCTTCGTGTGCACCTTCGCTCGGCGACGTAGTCGCCGTTCCACTCATTTTCATCTCCTTATCGGCGCCGTCTTAGTCGTCCAGCACTCGCCGACGGACCTCAGAAGCCCCTTTGGCCGAACGCCGTTCTACGTCGGCCTCACTTTAATCGTTACAACTCCGCGGGGGTTCAGGGTGGCTAAGGGTGTACGTTGTGGATGATAACCTATAGTCCACTTTAAAATTAACCTAGTTGGAGTTACCACGCTTGCTCCAGTGCATGATCGCGGTCCTTGAGCTTTATATGTTCATTGGTTCCGGTGCTCGTCTCACCCACTGTGTCTTTTCCTGATGACTATTATTGCGTACCCCGTTGTCCACATAAGCCAAAGTCCTCACTGAGCACTGTTCCGCGTCCCATTGTTGCCTTCTACGGCTCGTATACTCCAATTGTTTTGTGGTCGCCGAAAGTAGACTTCGTAATTGGACTGGCCATATGTCTTCTGGCGCTCTCTTCATGCGCTGATATCTCATTTTGTTGGATTCAGATTCCCACGAACGTTGTTCTTTAACCAAAGTTTGACAGCGAAAAAATCTTTCGTACGTTAAACGCGGGGCGAGATAGATCAGCAAACACGAATTTACCCTTATTATCAGGTTGAGGTTATCAGGAACCGAGGGGTGAAAGTGCGGATGGTCCGACTATGTCGGTGGGTTCGAAAAGGGGCTGGATCTTCGTTACATGGCCCTGGGGGAAACTGGCTAAGGCGTAACAAAACTTACAAATGTAGGTTTATCCGGGGTCCGTGTCGGTTTTACCTTAATATAGCATTGTATTCGAAGGAAGCTGGTGGGATAGTGGAAGAGGGGGCGTTGTAATGGGTGAAGTGGTAGCTTTGGGCTTTTTGGAGCATGGGGCAAAGTGTAAATAGGCTTTTGGAGCGGGAAGGGAAGGGCTAGAGAGAGGGGGGCTGGGAGGAACCGGGGGAAAAAAGGGGGGGGGGGAAAAAAGGATGCGGTGCCGAATCGCAAAACAAATCTAAAATACATCTGCGACTGGTCAAACTTTTTGGTGTTGATGCTAACTCTTGAATATCCGAGTCGTGTCGCCTTGTTGTCGCGTTGAGTGCCATTTATATAGCCTGAATTTTTCTTGGAACCAGTGTGGTCGGCGTAGAATAGGGGCTGTAGATGGGTGCTTATATTTGGCTCATCTGCACGGAGGTTTGGAAGTACTGGATCCTGGACGCTAAGCCGGAAGGTTGACGATTCTTAGGGGTCTTACCCTTACCTGACGTGGTTCTTGGCTCGCACGCGACACCAGGGGGACGCAAAGTAGGTGTAAAGATCGGTGAGTCATGGACTCCAAAACCCCGGCAGAAGATTCATAACACATCGACTGATTCAGGAGGCCAAAATGGAAAAAACAGCAAAGGGGCTGGAGGAACGAGGTAAGTGGGGCTGGGCGAAGGGGGCGGCGGTGGCGGAGGTGGAGGGTGACAGCGGTTGGCGGGCGTGTGGCGATGTGCTGCAAAGGAAGGGCTATCACAAGGGCGCCGTGAGCTGAGGACGAAATTGGGGCGGAAACGTTGTGTATCATTTCGTTTGAAGGTCGTATCCCTCGTCCGGGTCAACATACTGGGCATTGATTGTCAACTCGAGTTTGTAAGATTGGCCTGACGCTGCAGGACGCGGAAGGGCGCGGACATGTACATAAGTGCTAATGGCGCAGGCTCGCGGCGAGGTGGGGCAGTAAGTGCGGGTGATTTGGTTACGAGATAATTAGCTGTGAATGGCAGCGTAATCCGCGGTGGATACTCGGCGACGTTGTGTTTCGGATGGTGAGCCCCATACACTAGGGTACGATATCGATGATTGCGTTGGAGCGCCGGCGATGGGTGTGCCAGGTCGGTCATGTTGGTGTGGCTTGATGGTGATAGATGTCGCGGATCGCCGCGTTAAATGCGTGCCCGATGAATCCGTATGTGTAAGGGCATCAGCTTATGTAGAGGTGTGCCGTGTCGGATAGACACAATTCATGCGGGCCGATAGTAAAGGATCGAAAAGGCACGCATGGGAAAGGAAAAGAATGATGATTAGTTCTGGTGGGTCGGCCAATGGGATACAAGTCTGGGTCGGGGTGAAAGTCGTGCGCAAGATGCAGCTCGAATGAGCAAGTTCAGAGGTAGGCCTTTCAATGCCGCTGGCGGTTGCCTGGAAGCGTGGAGCCTCCTTGCGTGGTTCTAGATTGGCATGCGTGTGCTGCGTGGGGTTTCGCCGCCATGCTGCCTGCAGGTGGTGATGGATTGTATTAGATGAAGTAGCGGTGGTAGGGGTGATAACCGGAAAGCTTAATCGATCTAGGTCTAATATAGCAGTTCCAAGCTGATCGCCTGGTTCCGAATTGTTCGGGGTGGGTGTGCCGAGTGGTGAAGGGTGTGAGGGGTTGTGAAGTAGCCAGTCGAGGTTTGTGGAAGGATGTATGGGCTGGCGAAACGTCTTGTAGAGGTAGCGGAAACGTTCCTGGCAGGAGATGTCCGTCATCGTCGGTGGGAACTAGATGTTCTTGGTCGGACCACTGCAGGCTGTAGCGCCGTCGCGTCTGATTCTGTTTTGGGAACCTGCGGAGGGGTGTTTTGGAGGCTTTCCGAGTTGCCCACGGCGGTAAGAGGACGGTTGAGTCGGCGAGGCGTAGACGGCCCTTCCTGTTGGTCGGTGGGCTTTGGTCGGCGCCGAGGTCCTAGTTGGGCTGGGAAACTGATCGGAAAAAAAAAAAAAAAAAAGGCCGTTTTTTCTGTGCAGCGGGACGGTTGGGGGAACGATTAGACTTATCGCCAGACCGAAGAGCCCCTATCGCGGTGGG